>JAVYIG010004593.1:0-157500 GCA_035222895.1 Strongylocentrotus droebachiensis | reverse complement strand
ATTGCATTTCAAAGCCCGGAGTGCGTATTAGCTGATCCTCTCACGCGCTCTAATAAGTCATCCTCTTTACTGAAGAGCCTATGAATTCTTTCACATGGTTTCACAGGGAGTCAAAGAGGATGTTTCATTTCTACTTTATTGGATTAGTTCGGTACAACACAGTCACAGCGCATGCAGGCAAGAGATCTAGGTGTATTCATCGCAATGAATGGCGAGATACGAGGGACAAAACTATAGCTTATAGCTTAAGCTAATTAGCAAAATACTTTTACCTTCCATCTACAGGCTCCCTTCAGAAGATTAAAGCGTTCTTATTCAATATTTTACCTCTGGAAACATTATGCACTATTACACAGCCCAAGGTAGGCCTCAGTGCTTAGATACATAAATGAAATGAAATGAAAAGAAATTAAATGAAATGTGACAAGGTTTCACAGGCAGTTATGTTGATTCATCTGCACATATTAATTTTTTTTAAATCAAGTACATTTTTCTAATTTTGGAACGTCGTGTTTAGTAAACACGGGCATTCTTCAATGAATTAAAAAACGATTTAACAGTTATTATACTTCAACGTTCTGATTTAGCAGTCTTGTGCAAGCACGCATAAGAAACTGCACCGCAAACAATCAAGACAAGCAATGTGAATAACTTAACTTCGAAATACTAAACTCATGAAACTACACTTAATACTAAAATGTGAGTAGAAATTACTGAGAGACACCGTTAACAGTCATATAAATATTTCTACTTTCCTTTAGCAAGTTTTGCAAAGCATCATGGTTATTCACTTACTTGACAACAGACAATAATTCTTTCCGCTACAAACAGGGATAAAAGAGAAAAATGCAAATGAATCCAAACTAAGAGCATTGTAGGGGACATCCCACCCAAACAATAATCCGTAGGCCTACATCATTAGACAAAATGAATAATTTCCCCCAAAATTGATATGTTTAAATGGTTAAAGATTAAAGTGCATTGAAGTTAAAAATGATTTCATACTTATTAAGTAAGCTCGAAATTAACTCCCGTTCTCGTGCGAGCACGTTCGAGTGAGTGGGTTAGTTAGCTACTGACAAGTCGCTCTGAACTTTAAAGAGGGGGGGGGGTATTTTGAATATTTAGACTTGCATTATCTGTTTACAGAAGTACTCATTGGGGCTCATAATATAACTATACTTATGGACAAACATACCAAGATATTTTGGAGATTGGTTCCTTTCAAATAGAGATTTGAAATTATCAGCATGCTTTGTGCATACAAGGTTTAAGGTGCCAGACCAGGGCTTTATATGTTCCGAGTCCAAACATGAATTTTAATCTGGCTTGACGTATACGCGTAGTGCGGGGTCTGCTAAGTAAATTAAGAGGTGGACTGTATAGAGGGACGGTATCGGCTCCGCCATAATATCATTCCATGCCAAGCTAACTACGTGCCTCATTCATCAGACGTTGTTGTCTTGACGTGACATACAAATGGAAACTAAACCTAGTGTCGATGCTACAAATGACTCCATCCCAGTCTCTTATTGATGTAATTGCCACATGTCTCGCTCGAGACGTCCATTTGATTTCATTCATCACGTCACACAAACACCTGGTAAAACAAGACTAATTTAGCTTGATGACTTAATGGAAAAGGGGTTTCCAAAGGCTAAAAAGAAACTAATTGTTAGAGGCGAAGTACCGCGTGTATATAAAAGTAGAAGGAAAAGAATTACTTTCAACATGTTTCAATGAAATTATTTCGAGTGATCAGAGTATACTTTCACAGTCTTCCATTAAAATCAATCAGTCTGAAATGACCAGATGAAGAGGTAAATGACTAAAGCCGATATTTTGAAATTGGTTTTGGCACCACCGCCAGCACCACTGCCTAGCATAGCCAAGACGTGTCATGTAAAAAGGAGACCTACATGATATGGATACAAAACAACCAGTATGACGTCACAGCTAACCCATAACGTAAGAGAATTTGCGGCTCGTATGATATATAAACAAACGATACATTTCATCGCATAAGTTCCTTTAAAAAGGGTTTATAAATATTTATTGTTTGTATAATCCATGTCATGACACTTCATTCTGTAAAAGCAAACATTGTCGTCGGAGAAAGCACATTACCAACATTCTTCACTTTTAGAGTCATCTGATATGGATCCCAAGCGAATACAATTGGGTCGCAGAGACTCCATTGTATTCTACTGTATGTCATTCCTGAACTAGATGATGCTTCTCGACAGTATAATATGTCCATTCTAAAATTTTAAAAATATCATGTAGTCGACCTTCTATTGATTATGTGTACAGTTCCTCGGGTAAAATATATCCCTTATAGTTTAGGTTTACCCTATAAGCGAAAAATGAAATCAAGAAAAATAGTTTTATCTTTAGAAGTTTCCCATCTCTCTCTCTCTCTCCCTTTCTCTCTCTCTCTCTCTCTCTCTCTCTATCTTTCTCTCCCTTTCTCCTCTATGTCCCTTAATGTATACTTCCACCCTTACATTCTCATTTACTCTCTCTTCTTCCTCATGATTTTTAATTCTACAACATCCATCTAACGCCTATATAACCGCTTTTATTTCTCGGGATCCTTTATAATTATTGTTTCAATCTAAAAGTTTGTCTCTCTATACGAATCTCTCTCTATGTTTCTCTCTCTCTGTCTGTCTCTTTCTCTCTCTCTCTCTCTCTCTCTCTCTCTTTCTCTCTTACCCCCTTGTCACTCTACCTCTATAGCTTTTCCCCTCTTTCTCTCTCCTCCCTATATCTATCCCCCTTCCACAATCTATAATTATGAACGGCTCTCTTTTTCTCGACAAGCACTTGAGTTTGACACCTGGTAAAATACAAGCAATCAATCCTGTCTGCAGATACACTCGACTCTACACATGTCAACATGACTGGGCCATTAAACAGAGATTTAAAACTCTTGGAGGTCACTCTCATCCCTATTTTTAGATTTCACTTAACATTTTCATATCTACGGAAAATGTACTCAGTTCATAAAAAGGGGAAGTAGATAGTAGGGTATAGTGGCTAGAAAAATAGATAGATAGATAGACAGATAGATTGATAAATAGATAGATAGATAGACAGGAGAGAGCGAGAGACAAAGGGAGAGGAGAATAACAAAATAAGTGAACGTCATTAATCACTATGATTAGCTTTCTCAAGACTTTCATATCTACGGTAGATGTGTTAATTTGATGATAACATTTTTTTTAAAGAAACAAAACGGAAAAACAGATAGTTAGGAAGGAGGGAGGCAGAAAATGGAAAGACAGTGGGGAAAAAAGGGAGATATATAGGGGATTATCATAGAGAGAGAGGGGGAGAGAGAGAGGGAGAGAGAGAGGGGAAGATAGAGAGGGGAGAGAGAGAGAGAGAGTAACAAACAGAGAGAGAGAGAGAGTGAGTTAGAGAGGGGTAGAGGGAGAGAGAAAGATATGTAAATGAGAAAAGGGTGTTAAAAAGTGGGTCATGACGATCTCTTTTCAGATCTTGCTTGATTTTCACATCTACAGCTAATTCAATTTAAAAAATATAAAGAATAATTCAAAAGTTTGTTTGTTACTGAACATCACAGAAGCGTATGTTTGTGGAGGCTCTCCTCTCGGCAGATAAGAATAGATGGGACCAACTAGATTCTGGGCATCAGAGTTTTAGTTATGAAAATAATCCGTAGGAGGATATTTTGTTGGAAAATGACTAGACGTTCTTTATACGCTTTACATCCTGAAGTCTGGGATTATTTCGTCATGCTCGTAACAACATTGTGCAATCCTCTATCCTGCTAAAAATACATTCTCGAAGACAAGTCGGGATGTTTTCTGGAACCAGGCTTTATATTTATGGTAAAGACCCTTCATGCTTATGATCAAGCCAGCGGTGTCGGGGTTGTTTGGGCAGAGATTTAGGCGCTGTCCGCTTCGAGAGATCCACGACAGACAACCTCACAGCTTGTATTTACAGAGACACAGGAGCACGAAGTTAAACATGAAATACATGCGTGCAATTCAGCTAGGATTGTGTGACAATGAGAAAAGGTAATGTGATTTGGTATTTTCCCAGGACATGATCAACTGAAAGATTGAAAATGAAGTATCCCTTTCACCGAAATGGTAATATTCAAACTAGTTGACCTAATAAAACTAAAAGTAGGTTTTATCTAAACTTCTGTAGAATCTGAGAGACGGTACACTTCTTAGTTGACCAAATTATGTCTAAGGTGAGGACAGAGATTTGCAAAATGATGTTTAAAATGAAAGTTATACTCCTGGGCAAGTACTTTTTATTTCACAATATACATTGAAAAGATTAATTTTTTTAATTGATAATCACTCATAATATGATTAGAAATATTTCATAAAACAATTCTGAAATACCCATGGAATAAGTATAGTTTCCAGAAAATGAAATGGTTTAACAGACCTTATTCTTTTGTTTCCCGTTTTATAGAATCAAAGAAGTTTTATTCCTCTTTAATTTTGAAGTATCTTACCAATGAAACCAAATGAAACACTTTGTAGACCTTCCAAATTGTTAGCGAAAAAAGGTATATTATATTATTGATACTATCCCAGCCCATGTGAAATCGCCCAAAAGCAATCTTAAAATAATTATAAGCAGGTCGTATCTCACGTCTCCACCATTCTGTCTCCTTGTATTTCTCTCTGACATGAAGGTATCCCCGACCCCAAGTCTAATTTTTCTAAGGCTGGCAATCAGTTACAGTTTACTCCTTATGGAAACAAACAAGACGTCATTAAGAATGTTGAAGAAAAATGTATAGCAAGTTGGTACCTCAAGTTACAGGGACATTGCTTTTAGAACCGCCTAGTGCTCTATTGTTCATCTAGTCCTGTCAGCTATTATTTATGGAAAATTAAAATATGGAACATGAAATAGAGTAGGTTTAAGTACTTATTTGAAATAAATCAATATTAAAGGCCGAAATCAAGCAATAAAAAACAATTACATACCGAAACAAAACGGAAGGCATTAAATAGACTGGGTATGATGTGGTTATTTCCCCTATTTTAGAGCGGGGGAGGGGGGGGGGGTTCACGCTCGTAATATTTCTTACGCTTTCTCTCCTGACTGCACTTTAGATTGATATAAATTAATTATGTATTTTGGAAATTACAAATTATGAAGATAATGAGTTCAAAATATGAGACGTGTTAGAAGGATAAGCAGTGACCAAGGTACAGCGCTTCTCTTACCACAACAGTCTTTTCCCGACTCTCACATTTCAGGCCCTTTTCATATGACACAGTATCCCGAAAATATTCAGGTGTAGGCTTGAAAGAGGCTGCTTGGGAATGACGTAGCAGCTGATTAAGTAGAGTAAGAGCTTGATGATGCATGTGTCAGGCCGGTAGTCATGATATGTGCGCTGGGTTATGACATGTGTCAAGCTAGCCCTTATCAGGACTGCAACCTGATACATCTCAGATCCGGACTATTGCCTTTGGCTTAAAATAGAAAACAGGAAATAAAATACTGTAAATTGAATCATGATTTTAATCACAGGTAGATTAAGTCATCTCACGTTAATTAAGTTTCAGTTTTTATTGTTATGTTAGCAAGTTTTTGTTACCATCATGTTTGGAGTATGTTCTTCAGCCATGTTCCCCTCTTCGGAATGACAGCTACCGACATGGGAGGTTGCCCCAATCGCTTTAATACTATCATTCTACGAATTACTGACGTAAATAATTTTATTGTGCGAATCAAATTTGATTGATCTCTTATATAGAGATCAATAATAATAATTATAATATCCAGCTGTTATATAGCGCTTAATACAAATGTATTTAAGCGCTTTACAGATTTACTATTAACCCGGTCATTGGATTCAATAATTGCCCGCGCACACTGTGTGCACAATCTCCACTCCCTGGGGAGCATTCCAGCCGGGCGTTACTTGACGCTCAAAAACTGTTTGACCAACAATGACGGTCGCATCCTACCGGATACCCATTTAACACCTGGGTGGAGAGTAGCAAGTGCAGGTTAATATCTTGCCACAGGATATCAATGCCGTGTCTGGATTCGAACCCTCAACCATCGCATCTTCAGTCAAGTGCCTTAAACCACTCGGCCATAACACTTAATTCACACAATTAAATCATCAATGCTATAAGGAGCACATCCTCTTTCTCATCCTTCATTAGCATTTCAAAATAGTTTCTCTACTGGTAAAGTCTGATATGATGCCCTTGTTCAGTGACAACCAGCGTGACAATATCTCAATACGGTGTAACATAATTATTTTGTATCTTCTTTTGCATTTCTCACTCGGCAAAATATTAGTTACCCAATCCTGCACCATGTTGTGTTCCCTTGGTACTATGGTACACTAAACAACTAACATTGACTTCTGGTTATTTTAGGATTTGTGGTAGGGTGTAATCATAGAGATATATAATAAGATATATCTCAATGGGTGTAATCAACATGCTGAGAAGAAAGAAATGGCGACTGTCTATGATTGTAATGCCTTGCGCACGATGCTGTATTTTAACTGCGTTAATACCTGCGCTATTCAAGCCCGTAAATCGAATGAGCCAACATTTCATAACTATTTTTAAATTGCTCATTCTGTGTTAACTTTGCACAGGTTATCACGCCCATATTGCATGTCAAAAACCTTGTAAGTCGCTGACGTAGCCCTGTGTCATTAAATGACGCATCGTCGGTGCTCTCACTGTATCGTATAGAATGGACTTAATGGACCCCTCTTTGACTCTCTTCTTGCTTTTTCCATTTTTCTGCAGTTTATGACTGTTTTAAGAAACTTTTATGCACTTTCTATATACTCATTATATTCAAATCTTCTACATCTCCCTTTCTATATCCTGGTATCAATGTTTAGTGTCCATAATTCTACTTCAATACTTCTCTCCGAGCCGCTGCCCCACATACACACATACATCCTAACATATCATTCCACCCCCTCCACTTCTTCTCTCTCTCTCTCTCTCTCTCTCTCTCTCCCTTTCTCTTTCTTTTTCTATCTCTCGTGTAAATCATTTAAACTCTTCAGGTCTCATCTGTAATAATCCCCGCCGTCTTTCTCTCTGCCTTTCCCCTATGCATTCTTCATCGCATCTATTACAGCCATCCTCTACCCATCTCTCATCGCTAAATTCGGATACTGATATTCGGAATGCTATAATTCATGTTTGACTAGAAAATTAAAATAGACAGTTTTGGGGTTTACACGGACCAAGCCGTTGTTTACCATCGGTAGCGAGCGGGCCATGCTCGTGTTAGAATAAATACTATAGGAACGAATGTGACATGTGCTCTGCTGGCAGAAAGAAAAGAAGATCTGCAAATCGGCAACATCAGCGCACACAGAAAAATCCCGTGCAAATACTGTTCGGAGAATTCGTGTTGAAAACTATGTTGAATGGAAGAAAAAAAGGAAACGACGGAATCTGTTTCAGGTAAATATTAAGGTTGACATTTCTAAATTTCGGTGAATTTCATTTCCTTATATTTGTTCGTACTTTCAGAGGTAAAGAAGATGTTTTATGAACACTATCTTTGACTGTGTCCCCCTCATCCGAGTACATTTGGACTTTATTTAATTTTAGTTTTCTTCATTCATAAACTAGCTGTTTGTATTCTACACTGGTTTGGTATCAGATTACCGAAATCAACGCATTATATCAAACGAAAGGCCTATCATCCAATCACCCTATAGCTCAGTCTCAAAAAGTTGATACATATTGCTTTATTCTACATGCCGTGTTGATGCCAGTGCAGAGCATAATTTGTCCCGTTTAAAAAAATACCCATTTTCAGTATTAAAAAAATAATAATACCAAAAGCAAAGTTAAATCATTTGTAACTATGCACGCCGGTACTTTAAAAGATAATCATTGACTAAGCCAAAAGACATGAATGATGAAATTAAACAGATCGTCGTGTTTTATCATCATTCAAATCATGCAAAAGTCTTTCCCACAGTTTTTCTTTTAGCTGTACTGATGTGATCTATTGGATAGTTTTAATTGAAATTATCGATGTTCTTTATGTATCTGTGTAGTTTTGAAATGTTATCAGGCCTTTGTGGGAGTACCATTGGTTTGGTACTGAACAGACCACCAGTTCTGAATTAGGATTCGCAAATAAGCAAATAAATCGATCAATCAATATTAATAGAAAGAAAATGATGAAGATATAGCTTTAGTTGAATTAATAAATATATATAATATATATAATTACTCATGCTGCCCAAAGTCTACAAATAATTTAAACAACAAATACAGATATTTCAAATCTGAATTGTGAAAATAGAATTATGGAAGAAGGAAGCATGCATACCAGGAGAAAGGTAAATTGTGTTCAAATCAAACGAACTTGAAATCGCAAGAAGAGAAAGGTAGAGAGAAAGAGGGATGACGGGAGGTAGAAAGAGAGATATGCATGTTCTTATACGACTTGAAACCTGCAGGAAAAAATAGCGTTCTTCAGGCATTCCTTGTAGCTGCACTTTTATCTTCTCACATCTCTCTCACACATACACATAAACCATCAACATTTCAGGCTAATTTCCCCAGACATTTTTTGTCAGTGAGTACCTCATATACCCTTTCAAGTGAAATTTAAGTGGATCTGCTGATTCCCAATCGGCTACTCCCGGAGCCTGAATGATGCATGACCATCAAAACCATCTCTTGTATCTTTGAAGAAACATTTTACGTATCATATTAGCACATTAGGGCACAAAAGAAAATCAATTATGACCTCAAGTGAGAGCGGGCTTTTTAGAAATCAGCCTAATTGCTTTGAATCCCGTAAGAACAAGGGCACTGGCTTCCTTCACGCGTTGAATGTACTATTATCAGATAACGCTTTTAATGGAAGATGATTATGCAACATGGTCTAAAGTGCCCCCTTCTCAATTCCCGTAGTTCAATAGGTCATGATATATTTATATATATATTCGTTGGTAAGTTGGATATGCACTTGAATGGATAGTCATTATCAAAAGTAATTTGTTCCACTTCAGCTGACGTTTCATTGATAGATTCGTTTATTTAAATCACGGTTAAAAAAGCGATCAAACAAACAACGTTCAGGTAATAGGCTTGTTTACAGAAGGCTGTTTATCAATTACAAGAGATGAAAATGACATTGATTAAGAATGCAATGACTCTGTTTGTTATCATCATCATCATCATCATTATAATTTTCACTATAATTTTCATTTTTAATGGTATTATTATAATTGTTTTTATCATTCTGGTTGTTTTTTGTTAAACCAATCATAATGTGCAATTATATGCTTCAAGAGTATGCATATTTCCATCATACAATTACAAATTATAGAGAGAAAGAGACAGAGGAGAAGAAGAAGGGAAAAAGAAGAACAAGAAAAAGAACAAGATGAAGGAGAAATAGGAAAACAAATAAGAAGCAGAAGAAAAGAAGAAGAGGAAAAAGAAGAAGTGGGAGGAGGAGAAAAGGTGAGACAGACGGAGCGAGAGAGAGATATAGAGAGGAAGAGAGGGGGAGAGAGGGAGAGAGAAAGGGAGAGAGAGAGAGAGAGAGAGGGAGAGAGGGAGAGGGAGAGAGAGAGAGATCACATCGTTCCTCAAGTTCAGGTTACATAAGTCTGTCATAGTTGAAATACCGGAACCCTGCACGCGAGAAATTGAATAATTAGTGAAAATGTAGAAGGTGTATTGGCCGTGTAATAAGAACCCAATAAGAAACAGCGGTATTTATAGACTGGCTGAGTGAGCTGGCTACTCCGTGAAATGTGATTTAAAGTAACAGTATAAGCAATGTCAGGCAGGCTAACAATAATAGTCCTATGCCTTTAAAATACAGAATGTCCCTTCTATCCGGCATAAACCTATCTTTTAATAAAAGATCAAGAAAGCCATGTTTCCTGTTTTGTTCATGTTTTCATTCTGATTTGTTTAACTCTTTAGTGTTTCTGGAATGATTTTACTGAGATTTAGTAAAATGGAAACCCAAATTCAACCCCAGCATCTCTAAAGTTTAAACGCCTTCCTGTACTGTAATAGGTCAATATAAAAGATGTGATGACAGAGCATTAATATTTTTCTAAACTCAAGTCAGATTTGGCTCAGTTAAAGTTTTGAATGCATATAGTCTGCAAAAGTACTAGCTGAATGGCCAACAATTATCGTTACCAATGGCAACTGCATTTAAAATACCAACATTATAAACTGCTAATTATGATATAATTTTGATTTGGGTTGATGACCTACCCCGCATACGAACATGCATGTACAAAGATAGTTAACGGGGTCGCGCCATTGCGCATGAATCAGACTGCGATGTAATGGTAATCCTACGTCTATGTATCATCCGCTCGGTAAGCCCACTTCTAATTATGATTGCTGATAGAGGAAAGAGAGTATGCTTTCAGGGATCATGATTAAAGGCGGCTTTCTAAATTATGATGACTATATTCATCAAATTTCAAGTGTAACAAACTCCCACGTTCATTAGGATAATGTTACACGGTCTGCTTAGTTTGTAGTTTGATAAACGTGCTAAGGGTAACCAATAGTGTTATACGGTGAAGGGTTAATGTTGTATTAAAACATGTTTGGTTTCGTGCGACCAGAAGAAAGCAGGAAGCATGCGTGACATTACATTGTAGTTGACAATTTAAAAAATTTGAATACAATTAAATTTCAATGTTTTGAATCAGAATGTTCGTTGGGTGCATTTTTTAAAGAACTTCTTTTCGAAAACAATATTTTAACAAAATATTCGTTTATTTATACGAAATAAGTTTTTTTTATGAAGCTTTCTTTCATAATGCTTGCACGAAACTGGGAGACACATGTAGAAAAAAAAAGTATAAAAGGTAATGAAACAGGAGTTGATGATGACCAATCTCTACTTCAGTCTTATTGAATAACATTTCAGCATATATCCCATTCATTAGTATGCAAGTAGATCCGGTAACCATGTACCAATATGAAAAAGAACATGACACACTTTACAGTATTAGGTTTAACTTGAATAGTGGAGAGAGAAATGTGTAAGTGTGTTAAATTCCATGACATCTGATTAAGGCCCAAATTGGCAGCTCAGCAAGCCTGAGACTAGGGAGGACTTTAGTCTGAAAACAGCTTGAATTCTAGTTGAGCTCTGGGGCTTTGTCGGGAAATTCCAACACGTACACAGTGACATACAATTCAGATTACGGATTTGACCGAATAAATTATGCCTATACATTTTGAAGAAGGGAAATAAAATTCTCTCCTTCTCCCTGTCAAATAATAATGCAAGGGATTTGATATTTTGAGGCAACTTCCTGCAGTGAGTGGCAGAACCAGAATGGTAAAATAAATGAAGTAAGAAAATTAAGAAAATCCCCAAACTGGATGTGTGTACGACAAGGTTCCATTTGTTGTCGATATTAATGTTTTGGGTGAGGAAAATGTATTCGTCAACCGATGTTAATACCATATAAGAAACATAAACAAATAAAAGCCACACAATGTTTTTTTTTAATTCATATGATTGTGTACTATCCTCATCTACAGTCAGGAATGAAGTTAACTCATTATACTGGGGACTAGAGTGTCTTTAGATCAAAATACATGTAGTTAGATTAGAAGTATACTTTAAAGGGCCACTTTAACCCAACTAACATAGCCTTTCAAAACATGAATACACCTCTGCTTATTAATATTCCAGCCTCTGATTTGTCAAAAAATCTCTCAATTGACAAAAACATGATAATAACCATCCATCTTACACAGTTCTCACGCTTGGAAAAAGGTTATACGGTCACGTGGCTTGATGACGCATTTGACGTCATTGCGGGCACATCCGATTTGATAATTTCATAATTTCATTATTAGGAATGACGAAATTGCCAGAAACGTACTGGGATTATCAAGTGCATATTATTTTTTGGATACATATCTTTTTTTCCAATCAATATCATAGTTTGCCTTTTTAAAGACATTTTAATGCCTAAATCACCCTCCTTTTCGCTGGAGAGGCGCCTGCAGTGACGTCAAATGCGTCATCACTGAAACTTGGCTTTTTTCTGAGCGTTCTGAGTCGTCATTTTTAAAGCTAGATTCCAGAATTATTGATGATTTCCAAGAAGAATTATTCTACATTTCTTTTTTTCATTTTTTAGCCCGTTTTGGTTAGAGTGGCCCTTTAAAGTCTGCATTGAATTATTTACAAATAATAACATTAGTCCTCATGGTCATGTAAAACAACCCCATGCGCTGAAGCTATGTAAGGTAGAGACCGATATACTTCCTTTTATAGCTTTCCCCAATATCATGTTATTATCACTAACAATTTACCTTTCCATTCGTTTATAATTAGATAACATGAAAGCGCCATTATCGTTATTTGATATGTTTGATATAGTGTAGTAGTAGTAGTAGTAGTAGTAGTAGTAGTAGCAGCAGCAGCAGCAGCAGCAGCAGTAGTAGTAGTAGTAGTACAAAATATAGAAATAATAATAATAATGATAATAATAATATTACATATTATTATCATCATCATCTTAATAATAGGAATAATAATATTCTGATGGATCTTAAAGCATTTCAGAGACATCAAGTATATATTAAGAAATAAAGTATAAATTAACTGCTACCTCACTGTAATTAAAATTTTAAATACAACATTAAAATATTGAAATAAAACATAGAAAGTAAATCCGGGATTATTGCAATATAAGTTTCAATAGTAGTAGAGCTCAGGAAAGAATTGAAAAAGGTAGAACATTAAGAAGGACGATGAGGAGTAATTCGTATGATCTGTCAAAGCTAAGTGGAGCGTGTTGGGTATCAAGCTTTAACAATTACTAGCAATTCACCAGTTTAGATTTTGTCAATGTCTATTATTCAACCACATTTGTCTTCTTGCTTCCTATGTATGTTGTTCAATTCGATCATCGGTGTTCATCGTTTAGCTTAGAGTCGTAGAGAATGACGGATAGCTGGCGAAGTAGGAGAAGGGAAGGATATAAAGGGGAAGCTGCTTATACGAAGTGTAAAGACATAAACGTCAACAACAATATTATGAATGATGATTTAGCATATATCTACAAAACAATCGTGCACTCAGGAAGGCCGCTCAACAATGAAGATCACGTTATTTTTTTCACTTTGCAAACTAATCCAATTGGTTGACAAAAGAATATTAGACGGAAGAGCGGAGACAGAGCGACAAATAGAGGGATTGTGTATAACTTGTAAATATTTTTACGCGAAATTGAAAAATGTCTAAAAATGGATTAAACTTAAACAAAAGGATTAAAACAATAGGATGATAAAGAATACATTAGCTTAGGAAATACTTCAGTAGTTTATAAAAAGCTTTATCCTTCCTGTATTACCTTGTCGCTGAGAGTTTGATTCCTGAAACTTGAGTTCATTGATACCATCGAGTACAGTTAGGTATTCCATCATTTTTATGAATGAATTTGCATTTTGTAAACTCTCACCCTGGTCGGTGAGTATACAAGTTTTGTGATTTGTGATGGTGGTTATTTCACCTGACTTCTATAAGTAAGCATACATGCTTGTAAGTAAGCAACCAGACGACCGACGGCTTAAGGTCCTCTCCGAGGGACCTGGTAATGAGGATTAATGCCTTACCAAAGGGTATACTAGCGCATCGAACCCGGGCCACCACTGCTCTATACCGACTGAGCTATCGCACCTCCTAAGGTTAATTATGCCTTTTCATTGATTACAAGTCATGATGATTGCATTATTTGGAACTGGTTATTTGTGTCTTTTTCCCATTCATTCATTTATTTTTCCTCCCATGGAGTGGAACACTCTTACAGCAAAAGCTTATTCCCACAGCGGTCCACCTGGCTTCTGTGCAGAACATGCTTTTATCCTTGGTAAAACCTGAAAATGTGAGGAAATCTTTAAAAAAAAAATTAATTGTTGAAGATACTTTGTCTAAATTTTCGATCAATTCTGATCAGAACTTCCCCTAATGGTGTGTTTTAGTGATGTAACTTTCAGGGTTATCTCATTCCAAGGTCGGGTGAAATGTTCTTCAGACTGATAATGTAAAAAACTTGCTATGTTCAAGTCACAACCTCATACATCACTGGCGTCACGCACGTACATCTCATGTTCTCTATTCTGCTGAGGATGAAGGGGGTACAGGGAGCACTTGCTAACCGCCCCTCTTTCCCTCTCCCCATCCAAACAAAGTCTGATATGATTACATACGCGCATACACACGTCAATACAACTTGATACGTTTTGCACTACTTCCCCGGTTAGATTTGAGAACTAGTATGCTTGGAACTGTCCACTGAAAATTTAAATTAACGAAATACTACATATTTCATCTCGTTATTGATTGTAACATCTTTGGCTATATTTCGATTATTTTATTACATGAGTAAATGGGTCTCTTAATTATGAAGACTATAAATAGAATGTTATCTATAAAACTACCGATAAAACTGACGTACCATGTCAAAAATACATATGAATTTCCTTCTCGCATTGCAATTCCATGGTACACACTCCTATAAAACGGGAATTACCGGACATCTCTTCCATTAAACTTGAGAGAACACATGTATGACTAATTAAGAAAGGTTACAAGAAGGTTACGTAAACTCATCTTAGAATGTGTAAATAATCTCGACATGAATGAAGTTTCCTTATAAAGCAGATGTGTTTCAAGTACAATAACGAAACAACCCGATCCAAGTTTTATATAGTGCCTTTTCCCTTCAGTAACAAAGTGCTTCGCAATTTGCTTTTTTACTTTAAGGACCGCTTAAAAGGTCAGATGGAATCCCTTTTTTTTCTTCTTTCTCTTGAACACATTGGGTTGTATTGTGTCAGTACAATTATTAATGTCAGAAATAAAACACATTGACTAAAACCGCCACTCCTCCCCAATAAACCTCTCAACATGCATACAACCAGTGGCGTAGCGAGGGGGAACTGGTATCGTGTTGGAGAGGGGCAACGGTGTTAGGAGGTGGATGAAATGCAAATAGACAAGACCACCAAGTCTCCCCTTCGTCCTTGACCATTTTCTCTCTCTTTTTATTTGTTTATTTTGTTGTTGCAAATCAATGACATGTTCCTGTATATAGCCACGCCACAACATCAAACTAAATTGATAGTGGCGTTTCCTGATATTTATAATAATAATAATAATAATAATAATAATAATAATAGCCTAATAGTCCACTCCAAATTTTATTAAACCGAAGCGGAAAGTCTTTTTGCCCAATTGATCGTGAGCCCGGCAGCCACTGAGCAGCGCCAGATCGACGTTGCTCTATCCCTTATTGTTGAACGCCAAACAAGGTAGCAACAACTCCCATCTTTTAACGTATTTTGGTATGACGCGGCCGGGGTTCGAACCCACGACCTCCCGGTTGTGAGGCGGACGCTCTACTGACTGAGCCAACACACCGGGAGGGGGCAAGTTAATCATCTCTAAACAGGGGCCATTTTGCACATGTGCTGCTATAGCGCCAGAAACCTATTGTAAGTTCATATTTTGCTTTACAAACGAAGGGGAAAGGGTGACCTACGGCGGGCCATCGGGTCATCACCTGTTACCCCACTGAATAATCTCAGGACTGGTGTCTGCAATTTGTCGACACCTCTAACAAAGAAGGTAGTTTAGAAACTGTTATCGCATCTGACACATGTTTTGTGAAATGGCAACTTTGGTGATTTTGATATTGATTTCGGGCGCCAGATTGTGCTAATGAAGTAAAATGTATAGGCCTATATATATGAAGTCGGTATATCACAATCATGTAAGGGTTCTGATACCTACTTAACGGCGCTAGTTGCATTTGTTCACCACAGAGCTCTCTTGTATGATATAATTTATTTTTCAAAATTCTTTTATTGTAATAAAAGCTATATTAATCTAGCAACGTAAACTGTTGTTTAGATTAATATCTTCGTGAATCACTCTATATGTTAGTTTATACGTAGGCGTCCAGTATTGTAATTCTTTAAAGTTATGGCCTAAGGATCGCTTTCAAAAGACGATCCAATTATTCTGTGTATGCTCTTGGTATTAATACGTTCTAATATATCCTTTTTAATTGAAGTATCCCTTTTCAATTGTATATCCTTGACATGTTAATTGAGTCACAAGGAAAGCCTAGTCCAATGACCTTTCGTGGACCTTCTCTTCTAGATGTCATCGAGAACCTCTCCTCTTCCATGCCATACCACATGGACTAGAAGATCAATGGCCGAATTGTCGAAGGTTGCCTAAACAATGGGTTATTTGTGGTTGTGTCTAGACTACACAAGCACGACGCCATCAGCAAATGTTAATCTTGTAGAAGATGTATTAATGCGTTAGCACTGACCAAGTTACAATTCATTTCGTACCTTAAGCAGCCTCATCCTATCCTAGTCATAATGTATATGTGTATTGTAAGATTGACTCTCTGTCTGTGAACGAAATACATCACAACCAGAATCTTGTTACCTCCATCCCATAAACGAGAGAAAAGGAGAAAGAAACAAGGCACTTGTGCTTTTAATTTAATTCTACATCTTCTATTGTTTTTAAATAAATAGAAACTGAATGATTGCATTGTACATGTAAATCCATTCTTGTCAAATGAAAATGCTTCCATTAAAAAAAATCAGTTGTCTTAATGTGCACTTGTTCCCATCAAACTGAGTTATCCATCAAAATAATCACTATAGCCATTAAGTAAATAATTATATTGTCATTTTTGTAACTTAAATTTTTAAGTGGGTTAGACATTCATAGAAATAGAACGACAGCAGCATTTAAATTATCCAACTTAAGCCCGTAATTACTAAGTGTGTAATGATTTAGGGGAAAAATATCATCATGCCTTTGAAATATTTCGCTATACCAGTGTGTCGCTTATTTCCACGATGTGTCTTTAAGAAGGAGATGTATGCCACGTCATAATGTCAAATATTCGTGTTCATTTCAAGACCTACATGGTTGTATACAAGGGCCCTGTCTAGTTCTAAACGAGAAACATGATCAGTCAATTCATGATATATAATTGCCATTGCCCTTTTCAACCATGATGGATTATAGACGCATCTGCCAGTAATAAAACTCCTTCTAAAGTTAGATATCACTAGACTGGGCACGCCTTAGAAATAACAGGCACGTGACAAGTGTCACAGACGATGATATTATCTGAAGAATGACAGTTGCACAGGGGGTCCAACAAGAGGTATATCATGTATATGAAGTGGAAAAATAGAACCTAAAACATATCAACAAATATAACAAACTCTTTTTTATTGTACCTATACATAATCAGTGATGGAATATACCTTGCTATTTGTAAAGAACTTCTTGAAAAGGTGCCCTGACACAAAGTAAGATTAAGATTAATTACAAAGATATTGTTACAGAAAAATACTAATTTGACGAAGAGAATCTCTGAATTAGGAATTACATGAAAATGTGTAATTCACTATTACTTCATAACTTGAAAGCTCTGCTCTTAGCAAATGTACTGTTTGGCAACGATGTAAGTACAATCTGATGTAATATATATTATAAAAGATACCCCGGCAAGGAAAGCGGTCTAACTCTTAGATAAGACGTGAAGTTATGTTAGAAATTAGTACGCTCATGTAATAATCCGACCCGAATTTATGGCCCCACAACGTTCGTAAGCGACGCCAAAGAAAAATGTCAAGTGTTTCAGACTTCATCTCTACGCTCAACAAAAAACTAAAGACTTGGTTTATTGAGGATTCACAGAGCATGCTCGTCTCATCATTTTGTTTGTTTTTATCTTGGTATGTAGGGGATCAGTTAACCCCTTATATTACCCCCATCAATGCACTATCCATTTCCTACATAACCCCTGAAACATGTTTCTTATGCTTAAAGAAATCCATGTTTGCATTCTTGCACTAAAAGAAAGATTTTCATGTTTCGATAAAGGTGGTCTAATTGAATGCAACACGAGTTCTGCTGCGCAGTGCACCACCGTGTTAGTTTAATCTGTCATCGTCATCTCCGTCGTTGTTGTTCTTGTTGGTGTTTTTGTCGACGTTCTTTCTTCGGGGGGGTGTTTTTGTTTGTTTGTTTTTGTATTGTTTGTATTTTTGCGCTGGTCGTATTTGAATGACACATATTGTTAAACGTCAAAGCCATTAAAGACAAAGCAATAACAAAATAATGTTGACAAGACACATCGTAGAAAGCATCGAAAGATATAACACACGCGGTGTCATAAAGAAATTCAGTTATTAAAATCTCGAAAGTTAGCCTATTTTGTGAAAATATAATTTAACAATGGTACATCAAGCGAAAATAGGAGCTCTGTAGGATTTTTGTCTAGTTAAATCACATATTGTGTTGGCAACAAAGGTACTATGGAAATATACTTTGTAAACAAATCGCATATGCAGGGCCTATAAAGTTAACAATGCAGTACAACAGTAAGAAAATGATTTTGTTTTGCTTGTTTAGGGTGTGGCCCCATCCTCTTTCAATACGCCGGTTATCGAATCAGCTGAAAACAAGAGAACAAAAATTCTCAATACTAAAGGTGACTGATCTAGCTTTACTGTTTTCCCCCTTTTTTATGCATTTTATTAGTATTACCAAGGAGTGTGCTCGTATCTCCTTATTATTACGATCTAGTGTAGACACGGTAGAAAGCCTAGGGATGCACATTCCACAGAGAAACCTTGGTGTCTTTATTCAGCGTTCATGAATCTATCCTACATAATGACGATGAATGTCCTATACGTGACTCAAACTATCATAAACTAAGGCCATTCATTAGATGGTATACACTTTGAGCCAGTCAGCCATATACCACGCCTTCAATATACAGTCACTGTCAAGGTCGGTTGTAAGACCCCGAAAAGTGTTTGTCTACCAGTCAAGCTCGAGTGGTATACTACGCAATCTTGCACCCCAACACTTTAATTCAATATTCAAAGGTATTTTAGAGCGATAGCGGGTTAATGTTGAGGGTCATAGTTACCTATACAAATGTGTTTGAAGTCGAATATTGATGAAAGAATACAAAATTTAGGATTTCTGCATACAACAGAAAACCCAAATTATGTATTCTTTCATCAATTGTCTTCAAACACATTTTGGGGGCAAATATTTGCAGAAGTTTGTCTGAAATGACATCCTTTTTCAGATTATGATACAATTTAAGTCCAATTTTTGGCGAATTTGGGGCTCCCAACACTTTATTAAAGGGGCTTTAAAGGTTATTCAAGAGTACGTGGTGAAATTTCAGATCTTCAACGTTTGCATTCATGTTAAGTAGTAAATAAATGCCCCATTGATTACATTTTCTTTAAAATGATATAATTATAAAATATTCCCTTTCTCTTTCTCCTCTTCTCTCCTTCATAGTCTCTGTTATGGTCATGAAAAGACGAAAATATCAAACATTTACAATTTTTACTTTAGTTCTAATATGATTAAATCTGTCCCCATTCAATGATCCTATACACCACACCCTGAGCTACATTCCGAAGAAGTCACATGTTTTTAAAGGTACATCATAACATCCACCATTGAAACCTTCAGTGTACCATGATTGGATTTTTATTTATTTATCTATTTATTTATTTTCACTTTTTTGAGGTTGCATGGAGAGAGAAAAAAAACGATGGTCCGTAGTTTTTTTTTTTTTTTTTTTTTAGCTATCCGACTCCGTCCCACCCACCCCCTCCCCCCTCTCTCTCTCTCTCTCTCTCTCTCCCTTTCTCCCTCTCTCCTTCACCCCACCCATATCTCTCAATCTCCAATCTTACTTCCTTTCATCTTAATCTCATGTCTCTCTTTCTGTAGTAGTTATATTTTATTTTCTATTCGTCATGTCATGCGCATAAATACTGTGAAACGCTAAAACAATTTCCTTTTTTTTCAGGAATTAGTAGCCCCCAGCTTACTATATTATTGTGTCGTTGCCCTTCACATGATATGATAATATTGATAAAAACATGTTCATCTGAAGAGGAAATTAAAATTAATCAAGTGAATGTTGTAGAACAAACGTTTTGTTGTCGTTGTTGTTATTATCATTTTTGTTTTTGCTGTTGCTTTTTTTGTGTTAGATTTATGCAATTACCTTCAGTACATCTGAAAATACTGGATTCAAGATAATGTCATGCGACATGGAAGAGAAAAATAATATGCGCATGTCAATAAATTACAGAGGTGAAAACTAAGAACGGGAGCTGATAATCGGTATTTAATACCAGCCCTTTTAAAATGCAAAAGAAAGGGCACTTCACCAAGATTCCTTAACTTGTCAACTTCCGAGATTTAAATGGAAGAAGAGTTATAGGTTCCAAAAGTATCAAGATGATTTTCGATGTTTGTTTACTTCAGGTGAGTTTGCATGATATGCATGTATACTAGCAATGTTATTTTCACGATCTATATCACCGTATCCACATCACCGGAGTGTTGGCTCAGTCAGTAGAGCGTCCGCCTCACAACCGGGAGGTCGTGGGTTCGAACCCCGGCCGCGTCATACCAAAAGACGTTAAAAGATGGGAGTTGTTGCTACCTTGTTTGGCGTTCAACAATAAGGGATAGAGCAACGTCGATCTGGCGCTGCTCAGTGGCTGCCGGGCTCACGATCAATTGGGCAAAAAGAATTTCCAATTCGGTTTAATAAAATTTGGAGTGGACTATTAGGCTATTATTATTATTATTATTATTATTATAAAGGCGATTAGAGTTTCCTTTTGATGCATCTTCGCTTGATATATCATTGTCTTTGTTTACCCCAAACCGTGGAACGTGTATGACAGTATTTGTGTATTCTTTGAAGAACGTATCTTGACTTGGCCATCAAGAGCACCTACTTGGACATTGATAATCCCTGCTCTGGAGACGATAATACCCGCATGGTCATAAGTGAGAGCCGAGTCACATTGTAATTAATTTTGCGACCATAAGGAGAGACTTGCTAAGAGAAATTGAAAGAGAGAGAGAGGGGGAGAGAGAGAAAGAGAGAGAGAGAGAGAAAGAAAGAGAGAGAAAAACAGAGAGAGGGAGAAAGATAGGGAGGGGGTAAACAGAGACAGACAGACAGACAGAGAGAAGTGTGGGGAACATATAGGGATACAATAATGAGGGAGGACTTGAATAGGGATAATTATTGTGTTACAAGAGAAAGGTTTGTTGAATTGTTAGTACTGTTTCTAACGAAGATGGAGAGAGAGAGAGAATAGAGATAGAAACATATAAAGATAGACACAGAGAGAGTGAGAGACAGAGAGACAGAGAGACAGAGAGATAGAGACATAGAGACAGTGAAAGATACAGAAAGAATTTTAAAATAAACCGAAAGAGTGTGTGTGGGCGGGTGGTGCTAGAGAGTAGAAGAGAGATAGAGTGGAAGGGAAAAGAGTGAAGGATAGAAAGCAGAAGAGTGATAGATAGATAGATCGATAGATAAAATGATAGTAGAGGGAGAATGGGGAGTAGACAGAGATAGAGAGATAGATAGATAGTGAGACACACACACACACAAAGCTTAGGATAGGATGAAGGTATGGCATAATGACTCCGAGTTATGAGGAAGGCGAAAGAAGGGTAATGGAAATTATATTGATGCGCCTCGAAGCTCGATAAATCATTACTAGTCCGTCCTTAGCTTTCAGATGATACAGAAAGGATAATCTTTTTCCACGGACCCTTTGGTTGATATTTAATGAGCAAAGAGACAGCAGTATTAGCAAAGGAATCAGATTGATGAATGATGTTGGTTTATGCTGTATTAATCAATCGGAATTTTTATATTGAGCATGCTATATATCCACTGCTCATTATGATAGTACAACCTCTTACCTCACTCTGTGGGGTCAATCATTGTGACGTCAATATTAAGTGGATCAAGCCTTTATGAGTGGGTTCCCATGTAGGCCGTTTTTCAAGCCAACATCAGATTTATCTAAAAAGCAGATATGTGTTAGGTTCATTCCAATATATATATATATACATATCATGATTTAACAAGTCCATGTGAATAATGATTAGCTTTCAAAATTAGACTGCAACTTGAACATAAAAGAAGGGGGAAAAAACTGAAAATACTAGCATAAGGTCCTCAATATTGCCTTCAAAGACGCAGAAAATGCATTGTTAGATTACAAATGATTTTTCCTCTGAACTTTGTTTCTTCGTTTATCTCATGTTACATTTTGTAACATTAGTACCTTCCATTAAACATTTTCTTTCAGAAAAATTTCGATGGCTTTCTCGGCAAACCACACATATATATATATTGTTAAATAGGGGGTGGAACCCTTCTCCATTCTTCAAAAGTAAAGTGTCCAGCCAAGCCCGACAAAGAGAGAGAGAGATATATATATATATATATATATATATATGTATATATATATATATATATATATATATATATATATATATAGCAAGAGAGAGAGAGAGAGAGAGAGAGAGAGAGAGGGACAGACAAATAGACAGATGTAATATACACCATGACAGAGGCAGATACAGAGAGACAGAGAAACAAAACAAAAACATCAAGACGTGACAACATACGTCTAGATATGGGGTCTGGTTTGTATAGACTGGTTGAACTCACATGAAATGATTTCCAATGATCTGAAATTGATAAATATACACATGACCCGAAGGAGGAAAGTACAATATTATACATGAGATGGACAATAAAGAGTGCATTGAATTCATTAACAGTATAATGTCTGCAACGATGTCTGAGCACTCGGTAGTTTATGATTCGTCAACACTGCCGTTTATGACTACAGTGAGTGCATGTTCTTTTTATCGGCCTGGGGGACTTTCGCCTTCCCTTTGCGAATATGATAATCTTTCATTAAAGAAAACAGTAATAGCATGATAGAATTGAATATGAGTATAATGTTGTAATGAGGGCACGGTTTATTTAAGTTCTTGCCTCGTCTTGAATTCCATTTTATTTACTATTTATTTTCCACGATCGTCATAGTAGAAATCATGTTAGTGCTAGCATGGACCTATACTACGAAGGTCCATTGTGCTAGAACGTTGTGGGATCTGTCATCTTGTGCATGCCTCCAGGGAGGTGAGCTCCCTCCCTCATGCATCCTAGATGTACATGTAATTCAGATATAATGTCATGAGTTTAGTAAAGATTATTCAATTGCAATATTTCTCAAAGACATGAATATGTTTTTCTTTCTAACAACGTTTTTTTTCTTTAATATCTAATCGATTACTTCCCACAATAATCCATGCTTTTTAGATGGATGGATAAAAATGAAAAAAGGTAAATTGATGGCTTCCTATCATGTAACGTGATTTTTTTTTTCTCTACTCTTGTTGGTTTAGCAGCACAAACAAATTCTGGCAGGAAGTAACATAATTTAATATCATGTCAATTATTACGGGCATAATAAGGAAATAAACCATCAACTACAAGCAAAGAAAATCGGCAACTTTTCATGAATAGAACAACCTCAGTGAACCATTACTAATGGGGAAAAATCAGTGCCAGAAGAAGCGGCAATGTAAGGGGGAAATGTTATCTACCGTTATCTCTGTATTGATATTAATAAATTGATTCGGAACAACTGAATAAATACGCCATCAAACATCAACAATCTCTCCGAACAAATGTCAGCGACGAGTTCGAAAAAATACCCGGGCAAAGCTGGGCAGATTAGATAGCAGACAGACCTTCCAGAAACTGTCTTCTTCTGGACCGTCTGATCCGTGTTCTCACCTTAGCCAACATGGCGGCCATCTTGAAAACACCCTTTGTTTTTATGACGTAGGTGCGGTGCCGCAGGTAAATATTTTACCTCACTCACTCGCTCACTCTCTCAGCGTTGTGATGGAATGTTTTCGTGTTTCTGTTTTAAGGTGTATAAGGCGTGAAGAATGTTGGTCATTTTGCCCATCGTATTGACCCAAATTCAGCAAACTTTGCCGTAGGGGTTATGCATATCAACTGTATCATTCATATTGTGACCTTGATATCGTATTTCTTACTGCCAAGTGCTTGAATTTCTTGTTGGTATATGTGTCCACCAAAAATCAAATATTTGAGAGTCGGATTCTTTAATAGAAACTTTACTGACCTCCAACGTGTACCACACAGTTTACTCTAGGAATAATGACACCAAACGTTATTTGGCATGAGGAAAGCGTATGAAATGAATTTATTGACAGTTTAGTCACGTCATAATTTGCCCTTGGGAGTAGACTGCAGAGCTTACGGTGACATTGTTGTTGCATCCTTCTTTCTAATAAAAAAATAGCCATTTTTCCCTATGAGTATTCGATCTAAGTTAGATATGAAGGTGTATCATGAAATTTAATTCTTTTACCTCTGTGTCTACTTTGTACAATGCACGAATATAATTTTCCTTTCTATTTTTCTTTTCACTCTTATTTCACACAAATTGATTTAGAATATCATGTAGGACTGAAATGAGGAGAGCGTCAATGTCATAGTCATATGATTTGTTTTCTTCTTTTCCATTTCATGACTTTACCTTCTCGTAACTTCGCTTTTCAACTCTTGATTTAGTTTAATACTATTGTTCGTTGTTACCCAATGGTACATATTTTTTTTAATTTCCATGAAGTCCTCAGACAAATCATTAAAATGTTTTTTTAGGCTGACGACCCCTCCCCTGCCCCCGCCCCGCGCACGTCATCCACACGTCATCCAACTATACTAAGATACTTCGTATTGTTAAAGTCTATGGCTATACACATAGTACTAGAATAATAACCTTGTGTGAACGTCGCAAAATAAAATGTCGTGGGACTAACCAGAGGTTTGAGCGTCGCATACGCAACAAGAACTCGACATCGTCGTAGTATAATCGTAAATTTTGCAATTCTTTTCCTTAACGAGCTTCTTTGTAATACATTTGTACAATATGTGTCTCCTGTGCATTCAAAAAATTATCGTCATCTCATGAGTTTGGAGAGGGGCGATAGGAGATGATTGGAGACCCAAGAAGAGGGGAAAATTTACCTCTGGGCTTTCACGTATCGTTTCCAATCACCCCCTCCTGCCCCTACCTCATGAAATGAGCCCTCGATCTCACCGTCGAATAGATGCATGTAGGGTATAATCTTACATCAACATCAGTGCCCATGTGAGAGGGCTCTAAAACAAAGCCTCCCTTAAGTCTTGTTGATGAAGATACCACATTTCGTCATCTTGGATGAGCCAAGTCCTATGTTTTCAAAGTTTTACTATTTCACTCGTCACCAGTCCAACAAATCACGGCTTCGCTTGTGTTGAAGGAGAGAGAGATAGAGATGGCTCATTTTTCAAGGTTGGGCACCGAGTTAACCGGAATACTTTAGACGAGGTCCAGTGAACGATAAATGACCTTAAAAAGCTGGGCCTTTGCTTCAAGCTTTTTAGAAGCTATCTCACCAAGCCTACATTTGATACAAATCATTATAGTGGTCCAAATACTTCTGTATATTCACCCTCGTGTAGAAGGAATAGGTCTATCAATAACGGAACTCTAGCTATCTCATTGACTAATACACATCTTCGATTCTTTTTAAGGACATTGCCAATAATTACAAATAAATACTAAGTAGCGTCATTGTTAAACCCTTATGCAATGTCTCTGTTATGTTTCGACAGAAGATGTGAATTTTAGTGTTTCTGTTTTGTTTTAGTTATTATTATTTAATTTTTAATGTAGAAACAACATTTATAAACGAAGGGTAGAAGTATTGCATTCATGCTTGGATAATGAACAAGATGTATCAACGGTAGTTTTGTTGTTGTTGTCGTCGTTTAGCAGAATAAAAAGTAAAGTACCAGGGAATCTCTGACGTCATACCCTCTCCAGCAGAGTTCTGATTTAGATTTGATAAGGACGGATACTACTTCTTTATAATAAATCCTGACCAGGAGGAGGGGAATGGTGATCATTTCTAAGCAGCTCGGCATGGAGCTGGTACGCCGGAGTATTTATAAAGAAATGAGTCACGTCTGCAGTTCTCAAGTTATGCGGATGGTCCAAAATGATACAACAGTTGCTATGTACTTTCTTCTTCTGCTAGATGATGTCTGTTAATGTGGTACGTAAAGAGTTACCCTACACGTAAACGATTATATTAAAGTATGCTTCCTTTCTTCATACAAATTTTCTTTTTTTTAACGAATGAGGGTTTAAGTATTCCATCGATCTGCCTTGAGTGTATACAGCAAGATAATCAGGCAAACACGCAGTCCCAGGCGCTTTGTCAAATGTATCATTATCAAAATGATTTTCTCAATGAGCACAACTACCAAGTACTACGATAAGGGCTACATCCTTCTGTAAATCCCAATTGACCACTTCAACGTGTTATTTTAAGTATAAAATTGTTAAAATTAAGTCTTAGTCAAACTAGAGATACGACCAGTCACCGACACCCGACGACAACTACTGGTCGGGAGTTAGTTGTCAAAAGTCGCGGATAGGTTTTTGTCAATATTTGAAAGGTTCTCAATGATTTCCGAAGCATTTTGGTCGGATGGAGATTTACGCTGCTGCATCGAAACCTTTTGGCGTCTAAATTGGTCATGGAAAGGTTTTTCCTCGGTCTTACAAGGATAGCTAACAGTTTTTATACTGATTGTCGACTGATTCCTAGGACTGCTGACTATTAATCCGGTAGTTGATATTTGGTTGAGAAATGGTAGGCAGTTGATCTATGATGTACGATGTACTTTGTGCATTTTAGAATAATCACTGTCAAAGTGATAGAGTTGCTTCACGGACACATTTTGTTTGCCCTCGTGAAAAAATACATACATGTGTTACAGAGAATGTGCCGCCAGTACATATATGAATAATGATTTCATCGGCCATTGATCTCCGACTAGTTGTCTGTTATTGCCGATCAATAGACGATCAATCGCCAACCATTCGCAGTAGCCAATTAGTTTACGAAAAACTTTGATGTTTGGACAATTTTTTAACGACATTCGGCAACCGATTGGCAACTGCCCTACAACCTATCTGCAACTGATCGCCCACTATAAACTTTTGCAAATTGTTTGTCGATGGTCGCAGCTTTATTTGGTTGTCAGAAGTCGGCAAACGTTCTTACGCCTAGAGGCACTGGTTTGATCCGATACACAGTGGCAGGGATCACAGGGGACATCCCCCCTCCCCCATCCCCCATCAAATGTGTCTATATAGTCCACTCCTTCTGGCCAAAACTTGCTCCCCTTCCCAAAGTGAGACTTCTTTGGCTTGCTTGCTTGATAGAGGTTGTGCCCCTGACAAAATAATCATTGATCCGTCATGCTCATTCAAAATCATGACTCTATATTTCGTTCGCATCAGGCACAGGCTTCCATTATGATTATTACACGTCGCTTATGTTTCTATGTATCATCAATGGGCCAATGACAAAATCAACATTTAATCGGCTGCACGCATGCTGGAAGGCTGTTTTGAGCTTTGTATTGCCAATGGCAGTAACGGCCGATTTGGTGTATGCATCATAGCTTTACTCCCACATCGGACAAGTTCTGGTAACCAAGACAAATACCTGCTGTCAATCATCACAGCATGTATTACGGGATGGTGTCATATAGGACTCTACCTTTAACCTTTCATATGCTAGTACATACGATCAAATGACAAGACCTATCAGACCGACGACCGGTGAAGGGAAAGGCGTACTGGCCGGCCCGGGTCTGTCGGCGGCTAGACTTATAGCAGCGTGGGCATCAACCACCCGCATATACGTCATACCGCTCTACTCCTCCAATATGATACATTTTTGTTTTCAACTTTTAATTGTCGCTTCTATACAGCACGTATTACTCGGTAGAAATATATTGAGGTAGTGCTGTTATAGACACAAAGCATGTCTAGTGGGAAAATTTGGAAATGAATAGTCAGTAGGCCTATTATCAGTACTGACCAGCATCCTGGTCAGTATTACATGTAGATGCTAATCAATAAATCGATTGACGAAATCGGTATAGAACGGGTATATAATCCCATGGAAGAGTATGAAAATACCACTGAAATAAGAATGTCAGGCATACTCACTTTATCTCTAGAAAGAACAGAGCCATTTTGTTTATGGCTTTTAACTGAGCTATTAGGCCATCTTTTAAATTCATGATTTGTATAATTTGTTTAGCTTATATGCAGGCACTATATACACATGTAACACAATATACACATTTCTTTATATACGGAAAATAAGAAGAAATCAAAGCCGAACATTTATGATAACCACATAGCCTATGTTTAGCCTATTGATAATGGGTTTCAAAAATAAATCAAAGAAATCAAATTATAAACGATCCCCACACTAGTAAAACGAACTTAAATGCAAAATAGTTGTGTTATTCGATTTAAAAATCGACGATCTTGAATAGAATATAATTTCACATGAAATCCAGTGGTGCACTAACAAGGATATAACGATACGTTTAATAAATGGCTATTTGTTTATGATTACTTTGCACAATTACTTCGAACGTTGCAGACACCAGTCTCTTCTCCCAATAAGTTTCTCTTAACCAATACATGAAGTTCAAATAAGCATTCTCCCTGAACATCATCATGGCATTCTAGAAGCAGTTTGAAACATAGCTAGATTAATATGTAGTAACTTTATTAAGTCATATATACTAAGTGTGCCTTATTGAACGAGACAACCTTCAGGGTACATTCCTCGAATGCACATTGCAGAACAGGTGCAGTGCAAGTCACCGACACCATTCACATCCAATTACTAAACACAATTTCACTATATCCCATTCTTTACGACCAGTTTTTCTTTTGAATATGGTTTATTATTCTGAAAAAAATTAAAATCCATTTTAATATTCGTTATCGCTTACTAGAAAGAGCTTTGTTACCAAAAACGCGGCAAAGATAGAATTACTAATATGCCTTCAATGTTAAAATTATTGCACAGAGTAGTTTATAATGTTTCGACTTATAAATATTATGATATACTCAGTACTTTCAGAGTCAAAGCCCGATTTTAACGTTTTTCTTTTGCCGATTCTTGTTGCATTTTTTTAATTTATTAATTTCAGTTCACTTGTGTAGTTTTTGTCTAATTTAAGTTATCTACACAACTGTTTCACCAAAGTAAGTTAGTAATTATGTTATCACACCTTTCCACTTTTTAGTGGTGCGATTAACAATCGAAAGATCACACTTCTCTTATCATCTTCGAGAATTCTATAACGCCTAAGATTAAAATGATTTAATAATAATAATAATAATAGCCTAATAGTCCACTCCAAATTTTATTAAACCGAAACGGAAAGTCAGCATGTTCTAAAGATTATTTCTTCGAATCGCTTTGACAAACGTGACAACTTTTGGTATCGGAATCAAATAAATAATTAGGCTCAAGCCTTTTAGTAAATCGAAGTGACCTGAATAGTATTCCAATGTGAAATGGTCCTTCAAAACAATTTCATCAGGTCGGTAAGTTTGCCAGAAGACTCAACCAATCTAACAGAGTAACAGTCTATTTTTATGAAATGCCTCAGCATATTTAATATTCCATTATAGCCCCTTAGAAGCTGTTCTCTGCTTTAGAAGACCTTAGGGCTAGAAGGAATGAAGTATGAATTTCAAATTAGGGCTTGTGGAGGACAGACGAGTGTTATATTAGGAGCAGTGTTTACACATCTGTATTAGATCGAAGTATAATGATAATCTTTACCATGAGAAGCTGTGTACCGATGGATTAACAGGAAATCGTTATTGGTAAAGATGAAAAAGAGTATGGTATTGAAGGTAAACGATGTATGATTAAATAACTCCCTCAAGCTGAATAGCTGACAAAATAGTAAAAATAAAGGCAATTGAAAAAAAGAAGATGTTTGAGAGAGTGTATCAATTGTAATTTAACCAGTGAGTTATATAAACATACATCAAATTCTAGAATGAATGACCAAAGAAGATATTGATTATGAGATGTTCAAGGCCACGAAGTTTAGAGACAAATTTACATAATTTACATAATTACATATGTAAGGGGAGACACGGAGAAAATAAAATTCGATACTGGAATAGATGTATATTGGTATATCGCCTGAACGTATTTTCTATAAAACAATTTATCAACGTAAATCCGGTTTACGTGATGGTCAGTATTGCCGAGGACTTTCTTGGTACCAAAACGAAAACAACAACAAAGAATCTAAAAAAAAGTTGTGTACATTGTTGAGACTGATTTAATACTGTGAAGGCAAAAAGAATAAGGGATAAAAAGTGACCATTAATTTCTATGATATTAAAGCGGAACCAATATTTCCATACGAAAGGGTAAGCGAAATATTTATACGAATGTAATCTATTAAGCAATTAGGTTTCATAAATATATAAATATATATATATCATATATATGAATTTGACGAACGACTGTGCACCTTTTTAATACAGGTAAACTCAGGCATATTAAGCAACGTGTATCTTTAATGACATGTGATGTGATAATGAAAGATAAATACTAACTTCATATCAGAGGTAGATATTAAAGCTTGGCAACCGATTGAATGTTACAAGGAAAAAGTTTATTATTGTATTAGTGTGTTTTGGGCCCCGTCTTATAAAGAATTGTCATTGATTGGAATCAAACAACTTGAAATGAATTGCAACTCCTATCTCTTAACTACACAGTTGCGATTAATTTTAAGTTGTGATTGATTTGAATCAATCGTAACTCTTTATGATACAGGGCCTTGTACCTACGTCAGATCAACGAGCCTCAATAGGTTTCAAAACTGTGTAGATATCGACGACACCATGGCTTTATAGTCCATACAATATGATATATAAAATGATTCTAGTGATTCTTCAATCACGCAAGTCATAATTTCATTACCCTTTCGAATATCGCTGCAGGCTAATTTGCAGAAAGTAAGGGGGTTGTTTGTCCCTTTGGTAGGAGTGTCTCTAGGGGATCACCATGGGTCAGTAGGCCTTGGCTGAATTATTTTCTCAGCAAAATGCTGGTGTTAAATCTACCCGACATAATAGGGATAATGGGGTCCTCAACGGGACGTCACATGATTAAGCATAGGAGCGTAAAATCGGACGCACCGACCTCCTAATTGTCTATCACAGAGTACAGAGAAAGACTCCTTCACGTATTCAAGTCACATTTAAAATCGTTCCTTATGAGTCTTATTTTACTCTCAAGCTTACTCAAGGTCCATTCTTAAGAAACCAAATATTCCTTTATGATGATTCTTGCTTGATATTAATGCCAGGCCAACTTTTGGGTGAGAAATTACCCAACGTCAGGAAAACTATGTGTCCGAACAATCTTGGGCAAATTTGATGCCTATTCTATGAAAACTTTAGAAGTATTTTGCGCAAGTGCAGTTTTTTTCTTCAAATTGTGCTCGTTATTGGACGAAAAAGAGCATGAAATTATCAAAGACGGTGAGGCACATAAACGCCTTTGTGTTCGGTATTTTCAATACTATACCGTGTACTCCTCGATTGTCGCCCACACAGTAATATGAAGTGTGCACACATTATCTCCTGCCCATCGTATATACAGTGCGAACATTTTTCCCGTTCACCACATAACAGTGTGCGCAAATATTGTCCTCACCACAGTACAGTGTGTACACAATTTCAACTCACCACAGTACATGTAGACTGGGAACACAATTTCAACTCGCCACAGTCATGTAGACTGGATACACAATTTCAACTCGCCACAGTACATGTAGACTGGATACACAATTTCAACTCACCACAGTACAGTGTGTACACAGTTTCAACTCACCACAGTACATGTAGACTGGATACACAATTTCAACTCGCCACAGTACATGTAGACTGGGGAAACAATTTCAACTCACCACAGTACATGTAGACTGGGAACACAATTTCAACTCACCACAGTACATGTAGACTGGGAACACAATTTCAACTCACCACAGTACAGTGTACGTGTACACAGTTTCAACTCACCACAGTTCATGTAGACTGGATACACAATTTCAACTCGCCACAGTACATGTAGACTGGAAACGCAATTTTAACTCACCACAGTACATGTAGACTGGGGAAACAATTTCAACTCACCACAGTACAGTGTGTACACAGTTTCAACTCACCACAGTACAGTATGTATACAGTTTCAACTCACCACAGTACATGTAGACTGGATACACAATTTCAACTCGCCACAGTACATGTAGACTGGATACACAATTTCAACTCGCCACAGTACATGTAGACTGGATACACAATTTCAACTCACCACAGTACAGTGTGTACACAGTTTCAACCCACCACAGTACATGTAGACTGGATACACAAATTCAATTTGCCACAGTACATGTAGACTGGGAACACAATTTCAACTCACCACAGTACAGTGCGCACACGATTTTAAAACAGTTCAATGTGCACACAATTTCTACTCTCTAACTACCCTCAATGTCCTCAACACTACCCAGATTTTAGCAATCAATCATTGTCAATAATTGCATGTGTGATTTGTTGGCCCATACACATTCTTCAGAGGAATCCCATCCAAAACACGGATAGAAATGGTTCAGCTTTACATTAAAGATAAGCTTGAGTTCTGGTAATGATAGAAAATAGATTCTCACAGAATACAACGAAACTTACACTGAATGTTCAAGATTACAAATAAATGACATGTGCCAAACGGTTTTGGTAGAAATTGTATAGGGACTGAGTAATGAGCGTAGAAAGATAAGAAAGACCCGACACCATGTTCTTAACACAGGTTATTAATGTGCAAATGAGATTTGTGGTTTTTATTGAAGATGATTTCCAGCTAGTTCTTGTGAGGTTGTTTTTGTTTTACAGGTTCAAACAAACAATCTGCTGCAGGATAAACAATCCGTAAGGAATTATAGCCGTGTTCTCTCGACATACGATGCCCATACCAGAGCTCAAGATTAGCTTTAAGCGCAGGTTTATAAAATTCAATTACTGGAAATATTAATGCAATCCCCTTCAGCTTGAGGGCACTCTTACCTTTCATGAGTATGGAGTGGCAACTTTAGCTCCCCTTTACCTATCCAGTCAAAGGTTTCTCTATGTTGATGTACGCCTGCATGCTGGAGTCTTGTCCAAATGATATGTTTCACTTACATTGGACACCTAGTACTTCGACAAATTTCAGAAATTTAACAAATTTAACAACAACATAAAGGGCGAAATTGCACCCAGAAAAGAGTCATATAACAACATACTATGTTACAAAGCTCGATACCCCAGGCACCTAACACGTATACTTGTTAGAAACCATGGTAACGTCTTTACCTGAAAAGGCCTTGCTGGTACTGGAACGAGCTAGATTGATTCAAAGCACCCGCGATGTTTATTTCTTCAATACACCAGCTTTTTGACGTGTTTATTACGGTAATAAATCAACATCCGTAATACTTTAAGGATTGGCAAAATTTAATGTCGCAAAGAAAAAGAGTCTGGTGATTTTCAGAAACGGGAAGTGAGGTATAGTACCCCCGATGAAGTGCCTATGAATATGAACATACACAAATCTACACCGAAATATCAATTTGAAAATTGCCATACTCCAACACTAAGTTTCGATGACGTTCATGGATTACGGAATGAAATGACACTTTTACAAGTTCGGGTGCATGAACAATTTCAACAAATTTCATTTTCATATCAATCAATGTAGCGGTAATTTTCGATTCTTCTTTTGTGTAGAGTTATACGCTCACATAACATACCTCCTGCCACCCCCCCCCCCCCGAAAAAGCGATGTTAATTGAAATCTACAATGATTTCTTTCATCACTTTTACAAAATGTCGTGAATAACATTTACACAATGTGTTGTATACAATTAGCAAAACTCGTTCTGCTAATTGTCATATGTCATCATTTTTAGGTGACTCTCTATGCACACACATTTAAGGATAGGTGTTATGATGTTCCTATTTAACATATAGCAGGAGTCATCCACACTCTTTACTCTCAAATCCCTTCCATTTCTCTCTTCGTCATGCGTCATTGCTTCACATAAACTGACTTCTTTCCAAATCAACAGATTTTGAGGGGTTTTTTCAAAGTTATTTTGAAATTGAAATAATGCAATGTAAGTATGTGTCTGTGCCATGCATCTGTGTGGATTGAGAGTTGTTTAAGATCCTCCATGCAGCTATATGTGTTGTTGATTGATGTAATTGGCGCCATACTACACAATACGCTTTCTCAATCAAGCGGACAACAAAACTCCCTACTCATCACCGCAAGAAAAATTAGTTTTACGATTGATTGATTTCGGGGTTGCTTGCCGCCCCTTTGGCAAAACGCATCATGAGACAGCATAAAATATACATTATTTAGGGGGTAATTAGCCCGAAAAATTGGCTACGAAAATAGCGCTGAACTAATGAGGCAGAAAAAGTAGCTGATGGATGTGATGATGGCTTGACGCATGATAACACTGTGTGCGACCCACTGTTGATCTGATATGGATTATCTTAAAAGCAAAGTATAATAAGGCGTTGTGGTTATATAGGATCACCATATTATTCGGTTTAAGGTAATCATTGTGCTATGATTGAAATTGGATAAAGTTGGGAAAAGCATCAATGTGGTGGATGTTGTATTGATGATTATCCTTTTCAGTTGATATAATGCAGGCGAGCCCCATAGAGTTCGTGATGCAAGAAAGACAATATCCATCCCATCTAATGTAATATGAAATCATACATCGTGGAAAGCTGTTGTGGTAGAACATGAATGTATTGATGGGGGGGGGGGGGACTGCTAAAGACATGAAAAAGAAAAAGTACTTTCAATTTAGCCTGTCCATCGCTAGAAAAGAGTTAACGAGGTTTTACAAGGATTAGCAATGCTCATAATACATTACATCTTTTTATACTGATACAGTCTTGGTGACTATGAAATGTTATTGACATCGCTGTTTGAATTTAAAGACTATAAGTATGCACGTCTGGTGACAGTTTTGTAAACAACGTATCAGACTGAACATTGGCTTGATTGCAGAGGCTTTGCATTAAGTTTTCAATTACGGCCACTATTAAGATGCCTCTTATACGGGATGAGTGTGTGTGAGAGAGAAAAATAGAGGGGAGAGAAATGGAGAGAGGAGAAGGAGAGGGTGAGAGGGAGAGGTATAGAGAGGGAGTGAGAGGGAGGGAACGAGAGAGAGAGAAAAAAAAAGGATGGGAAGGGAGAGCTGATGTCGTGGTGGAAAGAAATGGGGGGGGGGGGTAGAGCACGTTCTTTTACCGAGCAATATGATTCAGTTTGCCTTGAATAACATCGTATGAAAAGAGTATCAACCCAAGTCCGCCCTTCACATTTCAATTCTGAAGCGAATGAATAGCCAAGGACGCGCTGTCATGAAACAAACTCCACTTTAGATGTCGTGTCGGAAGTTTAAAGTGCCCTTATTGTTTTTCTCAAATCCCAAACGACTGTTCGAAAGATTGATTTATTTAGTTTCTTTGATAAACAGCTATATATTAGTGCAAGCTGACTGCTCTCTATTTCCTTCTGTAAAAGAGTACTAAGCAAAAGAGAAATAATTGTTTATTCTATTCTATTTCCTACATGAAAATACAGTTTTAACTAAACATGTTCGACACCGCTTCGAACATGATATCTCGGTCACGTTGTAAACAATACTACATTACATATTTAGCCTCATATTCATCCAGTATCTACTTTAAAGTCACTGTTAACATTTTAGATCTGAAATTTTAATTAATGTCAGCTACTTGTGTTGAAAAGTGTGTCGAAGAAAAGAAACTAGAGCATTTATTCTAGGCCATCAAATTTGTATGAGTACATGGCAAAGTAATTGCCATGGAAACCATGAGTTTATCTACTGATGATATGAACACATTAAAATTCAAATGAAGCAACAGAGACAGCCAACGACGATAAATTAAGAAAATTGTGTATAGAGATCTAATTATTCAAATGTTTGTAGGTCGGCATTGCGAGCATTGATGACACTCTTATCAATAAACCAAAATATCATGCATGCCAGGTGAACCTTGTATATACCAGATAGAGTGAGCTGGAGTGACCAGTTACATCACGATTGACAAAGTGTAATTTCTTGATAAGAGATAACATACTTTGGGCGGTCATGGATACCGGTGCCTGGGATAGCCACGGTTATACTCCCAGTTCAGAATCCTCTGTGTGCCTATGCCTTGAGCCATAATGCATGGCAGTCCAGAGGATTTGTTTATGTTGGGGACCGGGGTAAAATGCAATAAATTATTGAAAATTTATTTCATTTTCTGTTTCTTTTTTTAATTTATGGAAACTGCCCCCAACCCTAGCCCCCGCTGCGTACAGTCATGGTTCAGTGACAAAGCAATGGCCTCGTAACTGTGAGGCCCCAGAATCAAAACCGTGTCGACGTGCTATATTAATGTCCTTTTGTGGGGCATTAATCCCCATTACTGTCATTTATGACTTAAGGGCGTAGGTCCCCTAGTTGATAAGCATAGTAGCATACACATGCTTTAGCAGTCACGCAAAACACACATTGGTCATCTGAGAATGTATACTATTATCTAGATCTTTTATTCTTAAATTATTTTTTAAATAATTCCATAAATTGGGGTAAAACCAAAATATTCCAACTTTATGAGCCACAGTGTACTTTAGCGCTTTCTTTGGTGAGCTAAATGTTTCCATGAATTTCCTGTGCCTCACCACATTCTTCCGCAAAACAAAGTCGATGAGTTTGTAGGCCTCGAGAAATATGACAACTGTTCGAAAGATACATTTATTTGGTTTCTTTGATAAACAGCTAGATAGTAAATGCAAGCAAGACGCATTATGTCAAGCAATGCAAATGGAAGTAACATTGATGACCTATCCCACCCCATCTCACCTAGTATTTCCTTCTCATGACTCCATACTACAAAGGTAGTATTACCAGAGTCAGTCATTTATTTTTTTAAAATTATGAAATCATGAATTGTTAGCCTTAATTTAGCATATCACACATATCATCAATATGGTACGAGGATAATGATAAAACTATGTTAACACACGGAAGCCTAATCAGCATCAATGTTGTTCTTCCTGAGGGCCCTGCAGTAATTATACCCCAGTCACGTGCCCATTTACACCTTGGTTAAGAGTGGCATATGTGGAGGAATGTCTCGTGAAAGTTCGTTAGTGCCGGGCAGAGATTCGAACCCTCAACCCTTAGACTACGAGTCTAATGAATGAACCCTTTACACCACGACATGTCCTAGTGACACTGCGGAGAATAACAAATTCGTTTACTCTCTTCTTTTTCATATTTTACTATTTGTTTACAAATTGAGTTTGCCAGCAAAGTAAAGGTACCGTGTCAACAAACTACGACGTACGGTTTTTACACCAACCGATTCAGCAATGGTGATTGTTGAAAATTCGTTTGTTTTGTTTGTTTTGTAGTGCTTGGCTAAATTCAAATACTGGTTGATACGCCCGAGTCGGGAGGAGAGACAATTAACAGGAGAAAATTATTTTGATCAATTATTCGAAAATTGATCTGTATAAGACTGTAATACGGCAGTGGAAGACTGGTTTATACATGTACTTAATTGTTTTAGTCTTGGCAATACATAGATCATTATTTGTATCGACTTATTGCTTTCAAGAAGATTCATACAACAGTGTGTTCAGATTAATTCTTGCATGTATGGGGCAAACTTTCCTTTGACACCTTGAAGATTTTAGATAGATAATATATTATAAAATATAATATAAGTATATATACTGTAATATCATGAACGAAATGGTCAAAATGAGATTAAATGAATTACTGTAAAATTTACTTACCGATCGTGCTGAGAACGGTGAGAGAGAATAACATTGACCCAAAGAAGGACCATTTCTCCCCGTTATCTAGATACTCCATGAAAACGATAGATTTGGAGGTGTAATTCTTTTGTTTTTCGGACAATGTGCTGATGGCCTTAGCAGTCCAGTTCCTCACATTTACCGTGTTAGTTTCAGTTTCATGAAAAAGATCCTCAAAAAATTCTTCCATCTCTTCTTTGATTTCTTTTCTTAAATTTGCTTCGTGTCCCATCTCGATTTTTCTGAATGCAATGGCTCCTAAGAGTAGGTATGCACAAAGCATGGCCGTCAGGCCTACATAGGAGAAAAGAAACTGGATGAAGTTTCGAAAGTAATGGCAGCATTGTTCACCGGCGCTTGGACGGTCGATGATGTCGACTCGACCTTCCTCGATGTCGAGGAGGGTCGGACTATTACCCGACGCTTGAAGACGACTTTCCATGGTTGACAATGATCACGATCAAATATCCAAACTGTGTCGACAATTACACCCACCTCAAACAAGCATCTTCTATCATGTCATACCGGGCGATTCATAACAACGTTTCCTCATCTTTGTCTTCTTGGAGCAACTATGACAAGAGAACACCTATGTCAGTCGATGCTTGCTTCTGGTAACGCATAGAATGATATGTAAACTTTCTATACCAATGTTAAGGATAACAGAGAGAGAGAGAGAGATGTATTAAATACATTTATATTAATTATATTATCTAGCTCGACATGCGCTGCTCGTACATGTTCGTGTTATCAATAGCGTCGGATAGACCATTCTTTTAAAACTCCAGAGAGGCTCTTCTGAAGTCAAAGAAAACAAGAATTCCTATATGACGAGATAGAGAACCAATGCTTCAATCACATACAAGTCAACACCTATTATATAGACCTCCTGCTCTATGAACATGTTAAATATCCTTATTGAACCGACTGCAACGTTGATAATTTCATTTTAAGATAATGAAGGAGAATATACTCCAGTCACACATATTTTTCCGCCCAAACTATCTGATTAACTGCTTCACTAACAGTGTTCAACCACTCTTCACCGTGAGGAACGAAGACAAAGAAATTCAGAAACATCTTCGTTGAAAAGTTATTGTAAACACGCGAACGTCTAATATATTTGTTCTTGTTCGCCTGCTCATGTAAAACGATGTTGAATGTTTAACACTAAAATACCAATGATTAAAATGAGAATAAAAATATTCCTCTGTTTAGTTGATCCGTTTTTAGGATTTCCCAGTTGAAGTGTACAGCAAAACTTAGTAGTCTAATCCAGATTAAAACCAATCGATTTGAGTTGTTAAAATCCAATTAACTCGAAATGAAATGACCAGGATTGGGTCACACGTCTCAAAAAAGTTTCCTCCACTCGAAAATGTGCCCTTTTCACCTGGCTACTACACGAGAACACGGTTTGACACTGCTCTCTCTCTCTGCCACATAATGGAACAGCACGATTAAGATGACGATGCATAGACTTTGACAAGGGAATGCAGCTGCACTTTATACTGCCATAACTATTTTCCCGCCAGTGCAATTTCGTCCCCTTCACCTCTGCTTTCTTCTTGATGTTTTTCTCCTCCCTCTCCTCAGAGGATGAGATGATAGTCGATGTGAGATGGCAGTGGGTATTATGAAAGGTGTGATAAAACCCTTGGTGCTAGTTAAGCGCTCGCTCCACGGTGAGCTTCATTCATCCAGGCTCGCTCTAGCTAGCCAACTTGAGTTAAGCCCACTCATTGGACAAACTGCCTTGCTACCACTAGGTACAGACAGACTACCATAGGATTCCAGCTGGATGATGGCGCCAAGCTACTCGTATAGGAACAACTTGAACGGTGGTGGTGATAAAGATCCGTGCGTACAAGCTACCACCACCCTTTTTATAAAGCGCTATTGTGTAGAGAAACGGAAATGAAGGGAAAAGGGTAGAGAGTAACTGAGAAATAGAAAGAATGAGGTAAAGATAAGGAGAGGTAGAGAGAAGGGAGTTGTAAGATAGAGAAAGAAAAAGAGAGAGTAAAAGTACATGAGAAAAGAGCAAAGTAAAAATAAAGAAAATAGAACATCGTAGTAGTATTGTCTTAAAATGACTTACTTGTATAAAGACATCACATGTTATCCATTTATTTGTAAATGATAATCGTTATAAAATAGAATTGTGTACGTGATAGTGCCATTATTCATTGAACAATGTAGTTAAAATGCATGAGTTTTCTTGGATGCGGTGTAATTTTGCCGTGTGTATACTATATATAATAACAAAGAACACAAAATTACGATAATGTGTGATATCAGAATAAAAAAATAGTGTACAAACTACGGATCTCAGCACAATAATTTGAGGAACACTGCTATAGACAGAACCCGTACTTTAAACTGTCCACGATCTCTGTATACTAGAAGAAAAAAATACTACTTCTGCTATTACTGCTACTACTACTACCACTACTACTAGTACTTCTGATATGACCACTACTACTACTACTGCTACTACTACTACTACTGCTACTACTACTACTACTACTACTACTACTACTACTACTACTACTACTACTACTACTACTACTACTGTTATAACTACCACCATAACTACTACTACTACTATACTAATATTTGTTTTTACTTTTGCTGCTATAACCACTAATACTGCTGCTACTACTACTACTACTATTCTACTACTACTACTACTACTACTACTACTACTACTACTACTTCTACTACTACTTCTACTACTAATGCTTCAGTATCATGATTCAACTTACATTTCCTAAATTTTGGTTAAACAATAAGGAGAAAAATCTCCATTGACATTAACAGTATTACGATTCCCAGACATTATTTGTATAAATCTACGTTTATCATAAGCTCCTCTCACAATATTATTAGTCTTTCAAGGAGAATGAAAAAGCAAAATACTCTTTTTTGTTCAATCATGCTGTAATGTTCATCTATACAAGAAGAGGGAGTACTTTAAACCTTTACTGAACAGGGCGGAGTGCACGCATGCTAACCTATTGCCCTTTTAACATATTTATAAATATCATTTGATTTACAGCGGGGTTTGTGGTGTGAGAGTGAACGCTGAAATCATATTTAAGGGCAGAGTAATTTCATTATGTGTCGCCATAACATCTTGCAAGTGAAATGTTTCCATTTCCAATGGCGTCAAAGGTTGGCAGTGGCTACTACACTGTAACACCTCGTCTGTCAGAACACCGCATACATTATGGTAATCACGTCAGAAGTGAGAACATCTTCAATACTAGATTCATTTATTATCAAATATAATAATGCTTTCGATTTTGGGTGTTTAAAGGTAATACATAAACAGGAATAGAAATTCGAATCGACTCAAGGACATTTTATAGAGATAATGCATTGAATGTGTTTCTGTAATTTCTGTCTAATTCAGTGTAAAGGTGAATGTACATATATTATATATTGTAAAGAGAAACTAATTAATCAATTAGTGCTGATAACTAGAAAAGGTGATTAATTATTTCTTTTAATTACGTTTTCATATACAGAGAAGGAAGTAGGGTAAAAGTGAAAAGACAGGAGAACAAAGATATAAATTGTGTATGTGTGTGTGTGTGTGTGTGTGTGAGTGTGCGTTGTGTGTGTGCGTGTGAGTGTGTGTGTGAGTGTGTGAGAGAAAGAGATACAGGCAAGAGACATGGGAAGAAGATGGAGCGGTGGAGGAGAGTGAGAGAGAGAGAGAAAGAGATGCATGTACATGTATATAGAAAGCGGTAGGTGGGAAGAGAATGTGGGATAGAGAGAGAGAGAGACTGAGATAAAGATAGCCTTACAAAAACAAAGCGAAGAACAGAGTTGGGGAAAGAGAAATGAAGATGTACAGTGAAAGGAAAACAAAATAGCAAATACATCGAAGAAATGAAATCAATCAGCTAAATTAAAATTTGACTTCATCTACTGAAAAAAGTAATTTACGTACCTTATTTTTCACCCATCATGTTTTATTATTATCCTTTGTGATCTAACTTTTAGGAGTTTGGAGCTCAAAACTAACACACACGGGGAACCTGATGACGTATGCATTGGGATTAAGGGGGAGAAAGTGAGAGAGATGGGAAAAAGAGATAGTAAGGGCGTAGCGGTGGAGGAGAGAGAGAGAGAGAGAGCGTATGTGCTATCAAATTCATTTAGAGCTGTGGAGTGAACAAATGAAATCAGATCTGCTAGTTCGATTAGCGGGGCAAAGATAAACCCATTAGTTTTGTCTATTCTGATCTGTACAGAACTAATGTCATATCAGGACCTTCTCCAGGGAAGGCACAATGACGTCACAAATAAAAAATCATATATCGTTTTCTCTCTTCATAAATTCCAGTGCGTTTTTCGTCTTTACCTTGCAAAGTGGCATGTTCATATTGCTAAAAGTTCCATTTGTATCCGTTTTAGAATTTGCCAAATTCAGCATTTTAGTATTCCGAATGACATTATTTCAAAGTTCAGTAAGAGAGGTCATCCAATTAAAGTACAGAAAGTGCGAAAGGGAATGGAATGGACAGAAGAAAATGAGATATAGAGAAGGACCAGAAATAAGAAAGGTAAATGCGAAAGACTAATGTAAACATGGTAAAGAAAATGGATTTTCTTAAGAGTTCCCTTTCCACTTTCATTAAAACATCAATTTCAAAACCTTGGTAAGAAAAGGAGACCTCGTTCCTTTTAAATCCCATGCATGGCTCTGCTCAACACAGGCATGTAGTGAGGATAAACCATGGATGTAATCGGTACAAAACGATCACCTCTTCTGGTATGCGTCATCTTCCAAAAGGTGTTGACTCAAATTGTCTGCACATGTGCCCATGAATTCCCGCCAAAACTATTCCATAGCCGATTGTGCCTGTCTTCGATGGAGCCTCCTGGGTATAGCTATTAGACTGCGGTATCAATTTTTCTTTTTTCTTATTCCTGCAGTAATCGATACTCTTGTATGAATCTGTGACGCTCATATGGATTCGCTGGGTATCTTAAAATCCCTCCCCAGATCATCATATTATATTGTCATATTACTTTTAATGAAATCTTTGAAATGGTCTCGTCGCTAAACTTTTGCTTTATTTTGCCAAGGAGAAAACGGGATTCTGCGACCGGAGGGGGCGGGGTTCTCATGCCTAAACAAAATTTACTGTATACTTTTTCAGCAGCATAATTGGTATCCCTGAACGACAAGCACCAGACAAGTGGTCTATGGTACGTAGCAAAGGTGTGGACATTTAGTTTTACTACCCTGGCTCCGCGAATATAGGAAATAGAAAACTAATGCAAGCGTTTTGTGTTTTAATTTTAAACTGTTCTAAAATAAATATGTTCCCGGTCATGTGATTAAGGTGACACCCTCGGGTATTAACGGCACATCCTAAGCTCTTTCAAGTCGGTTTACTTGACAGAGATATTCTAAGAATGTAAGCTGATATGACAAGGTTCAATCAATGGGCGTATCCAGCCGGGTAAACCAGGCGTAGCCTCCTCAAACTTTAAGGCTCTGGAAAAGATCAAATGATAATAATAATACCGGTATCTTAACTGATCAAAGTGCTTACAGTATAATCATTACCCCGATCTCTGGATTCAGATACTAGTCACAACATTATAGTACACATTCTCCACTCCCAGGAAATAATTCCACGACCTTTGCATTTTAATCAAGTGATCAAACTCCTCGACTACGACATTTTTCGATGGATATGCACCATTGCGGGGTCGCTTTTGAAAAACCAATACAAATTAACTATGAGGTAATTTCAGTATTTTGTGTTTTTAACATTGGAAGGAAACAAATACGTTTTCTTTATACCCAGTACATTTATCGGGGCAAGGGCATGTCGACACCTCCTTCCCGATTTAACATTTGTAGTTATTATATTTCTGTGACAATATTAATTTCACATGTACTTCATTTTGACAAAACTGGGGCGTGAATTAGATGGGATGAAATCGATCCTACGTGGGGATAACTTTTTAGGGGCTCTTGATGATACACCCAGCCGCTATAGTTAGGCTGACAACTTGTGTTTTTTTCTTTTCTTTTAATGTCTTAGAAAAGGGGTCAAATTTAATGGATAAAATGAGGTGACGTTTTTAGTACGCCATAGTGGGCTGTATGCTTTCTTTTCAGATTATTTGACCTTCGCTCTCTGCAGACTAATGGTAACGTAGGTCCAGTCCATTTCCATCTCTATCTCCTTCCCAGCACCCCTTCCTTAGTTTGTCTCCCCCCCCCTCACACACACACACACACACACCTTTTCTCTCATTCTCTCTCTCTCTCTCTCTCTCTCCCTTTCTTACACACATTCACCCACCCCCTCTCTCTCTCTGTCTATCCTATCATCTTTCATTTCCTTCATAACGCACTGCTTGCAAAAAGATCACGAAAAGTCACATAGCATCTACAAGAAGAACAAGAAAATCTTTTCAGTACACGGTCATTTTGTTAAAAAAATTGTTTATAAAGAATATCCTATAATTATTCTTTCATATCTTGAAAATATTAATCATCTTTTTGTTCCCTGGTTGCTATTATTGGTTGTTATGTTTAATAATGTGCACATAATATCACACCTTGTATTTACATGTACGTATAACATGATAATGCTTGGACTCTTTCAAAAACGATCGTATCGTAATTGACTGCAAACACATGCAGACTCTATATTATTTGACCCTGTACAGTGTAAACATAAGTCATGTGAACATAGCCTATCTTTGCCAGTCTCTAGTTGTGTCGGGAGCAGCTATGGAGTGCAGTATACGGTGCACTCCATAGTCTTACAGTTCAAACCATACTCGTCTTTGGTTCAAACCATACTCGTCTTTGGTTCAAACCATACTGTTACGCATTTCGACGGGCAAGTGTTTATGCTTTAATACAAACTGATCTCAAGCTAGAAAGGCAAACTGGGGTATTGCTTCTATGCATTACATTGCATGACTTGATCGCAAGATGGCAGTATTTATGGAAACCCTAGTCTTAACGTTGACACTTTCCCTCTGATACAATCTGTGCAATAGGGCTTCGATGGGCTTCTGTCGCATGCAAGACCTATTTTTATTGTAAGACTCTATGTTGAATACAAAGTTTTGGTAATATTTCAACAGGATTGGATTATAAATTTTAAAATTGGCATTACCATCGTGAAACCAAGTGATAGAATAAGCAACTTTGAAAAAATTGGGCTCTAATACGCTAAGGATTTAGAGAAATTAAAGTATCAAATTTATCGGTGCTCCGGATAAATTTCAAATAGCGCCTACGGTCATACAGTGGTAGCTGCGACCATGAAAGTATCGGAATATGCAGTTCTGATATATAGTTTCCAAACGGGAAAAGAAAATCGGTAGATTTTAGTCAAGAAACGTTCTTTTGAAGCTAAAGTAATATCAACCTTGAGAGGGAGCTATACAACATAAAGAGTTTATTATTCACAATTTCATCACTTTAGACTCGAGTTCAACCGCGACAACGATCATTGAATATTGTAGAATGGCATATGCTTCCAATATGTTCATTTAAAGGAGTCACACCAAGAAGCAAAAGTGTTTTGAATTGATGCAAAATTCATATCATTGCGAAGGGAAAGCCTTACTGATCAAATACAACAAATTTCCTCTTCAAAATATGTTTGGGGCCCGCAGAAATCAACTTTAAAAAATGTTAGTTTTGAGATCCAGATTTACTGCCTATTCGTATTTTTTCGTATTTTGTCGTAGTTCTTCGTATGACGTCACTATTGTGACGTCACACCCTGGACACGGCTGTTAAAAAAAGGCTGCTAGCTTCCGCTTGGTCTGCAGCTAACCAAGCGGAAGCTAGCAGCCGGTACCGAGCTGTTTGTCCAGGGTGTGACGTCACTATTCAGAGCTCGCTACGCTCGTGTGTTTGGCTTACGTTCGGGGGCGCTTGGGGGTCTTAGAAGGGTCTTGAAAAATTGCATTTTACGCCTTTCCACGATATCTATATGATTTCTCAGCAAATTATTCGTGTTTTTCAAGAGAAAATCTTTCCATCCATATGTAATTTGTTCTAATTATCAGTTTTTAGTAAATTTTCTTTGTGTAGCTCCTTTAAACCAAATTCATGACCCCATACCAAAACTTTGTATTACCTTCAGTTTAACTTGAATGTTGAGTTTCCCGGGTGTTACCCCTTTCCCGGTCCCTGGTCGTCGTATCCTCGGCCCGTGATACACGTGGCATGGAATAAACAAACTTTATTTCACACTTCAAAACATTAAAAACGATCTTAAAAAGTTGATCCGAATGACATGCAAAAATCGAGTAACACAATTTATCACAAACAATAATTGGCTCTAATTTGGATGACTGTTACATCAATACAACAAATACGAGTCACTTAATACTGCAATATTTAGGAGGTACAAAGAACTAAAATCGCCTATGTAATAATAGCAAAATATTGCAATAACCAGGGAGGTGTTTTAACTCACATACCCTGGTGGAAGTATTCTTTGAAAATGGGAAACAATGGCTATTTATGTAGCACCTCCGTCGCTGTAGGAGTGATTATTTCAAAATGTACAAAGTGGGACCTCTTCATGTTTTGAAGATCTGTGGATATTCGGGGTCATTGAATGATTGAAGAGATGTGCTAACCGTGAACTGGTCTATTGGTAGCCATGACGTATTTTGCGAGGCCCCCTCACCTACAGCTCTGTATTATTTTGCTATGTACTAAAAAAACTCCCCCTCCAAAATACTTTCAAAATACTTAATCATACATTCATCCTGAATGTGATAGCATGTATTTAAAATATGTTTTTATTCACCCCCTGTATAAAACATATCTATTCCATCAATAATAACTAAAAAATGAAAGATTAGGAAGTTGTTTGTACTGAGCAAATTAGTTGGAGAGGAGCTCGCAAGTGTTGCCAATTTGTGTTTAACTGAATGATGACAACTTCAAATATTTCCAATTTTTTATCGGATATCGGTCAAATTCCACCAATTTGCATCTCCCAGACGTAAATAATCATATCTGATTGACATAATTCGTATGCGCGTGTGTAAAAACCCAGTTACACACACACACAGGGGCGTCGCTAGACCCTTTTCAGTGTACGAGAAGTGTCCCTTTTCACTTTTATTAAATGCCCCCTTTACCTCTGTTAATTGCCCTATTCAAATCTGAGAGGTCCCTCTTTTAATTTGACAAGAGCCCCTTTGCCTTATGATAAGTACCCCGATTAAAAAAAAAGTGTTCCTTCCCTTTTCATAAATGCCCCTTTTTCATCTCTCACTGGTAAATTACCCTTTTCAGGTACGAGTCATTACAGTAATGACTCGTACCTGAAGGGGGCCCTTATCTGAAGTGAAAAGGAGTAACTCCTTTTCACTTCAGATAAGGGCCCCCTTCAGTTCAATTCCGACAATTGACCCTATTCAAATCTAAGATGCTCGTTTTAATGTGACAAATGCCCCTTACCCTAGTGCTCTTTTATCTCTGATGAGTGCCCCTTTTCACATTCAATAACCGCCCCTTTTATTTTGACACGTGCCCCTTTTTCCTTTCTAATAAATGCTCTTTTTTCTTCTTATAAGCATTTTTTAAATATGCCTCTTTTTCTTTATAATAAAAACCACAACCCACTTTTCATAAAAGTCCTCTTGCACCTCCAATAAATGCCCTTGTTGAAATCTGATCGGTCATCGGTGCTCCTTTTTCTTTCAACAAATTTTCTTTGTGATTAGTGCGTCTTTTTCATTCTCATAAGTGTCCTTTTTCATATCCGGTCAGTTCTCTTTTTATAGGTGCGATAAGTGCCCCTTTTTATCGCTGATAATTTCCCTTTTAACAATTGATTGATTGATTGATTTTTATTCGACAAGCTTCAAACATACAACAATAATTATACAATAATAACAGATGAAAATTAAGTCAGCTTGAACAGGATAACCCACGAAAGCTCGAGAGCTTATTTCCAGTGGGGTCCCTGATATGATATGATATATTATATACCTCACTTAAGAAATCCAGCCATCTGATTGGTCGAATTGCATTCATAAACTTCAACTGTTCCTGTAAAATTCTCGGTAACCATGCTTAAAACATTTCAATATTTTTAATAACCATGGTTATTAAAAATAGTTGGTCAGCCTCCATGGTTACCCCATAGGTTTACATGTTAAAAAATGGTTTGAGCGATGGAGGATACCGTATTGTGTGCGAAGGATTGGTCGGTAATTTCAATACAATTGAATCTCGATCGATCTTACCGACAATTTTATCTTGCATTGTTGACATGAAGACGAAAATAAACTTCCAAAAACAAAAAAACAACATCTGCCGATAGATCTTGATCTAAGTTCGTGCCAATATGCATTGCAAAAGTAAAAGAAGAGTCCGTATATGGAGCTTTTGCGAAGCATTCATCACACGCGAAGCCGGTTTCAATCCATCTAATGTATATATTGTACAAAACTGCCAAGCATGTTAACATCGCGCGATGGCCGAGAGGTCTGAGGCGCTGACTTTAGATACATTACCTTTTGTACGCAAGTATTAATGACTGCTTTAATATTCGAGAAATAGTTGTTTTTATACGCTCTCGGGAAGGTTACAATTGGGCTATTCCCCTCGGCACGCCTCGGGTAATAGCACAATTCTAACCTTCCCTTGAGCGTAATAAAACAACTATTTCTCTCAAAGCAGTCATTAATACTATAATATGTTTCTAATAAGGGAACTATCCCCTTTTCATAAATGACCCTTTTCACCTTTTATAAATGCACCTATCAAAATCTGATGGGTTCTCTTTTTCTATCGACGAATGCCCCTTTCCCATTCTCTAGTGCCGTTTTTTTTTAATCCCTGTTGTAAGAAGTGCTCTTATTTTCACCTCTGATAATTACCCTTTGTACTTTGACACGTGCTCCTTTTCTTTTCTGATAAGTGTCTTATCCCTTTCGACAAGTGTTCCCCTTTTTCACTCATCATTAAACATGCCCCTATAATTTAGAGCGACTTAGAACAATTTCCCCCAAAGCTCCCTAGCTACGATCGCTCGCATGTAGATGATAACATTATGTTACTTTAATATCAAAGGCCTTTTCAGTCTTCCACTATGAGAGTGAGCTATAACGAACCCATCATGATTGGGTTTTTTCCTCACTGAATAAGATGTAATTTTTTCGCACTGCGACATTAGAAATCTTACAAATTTTCCTCGCTCGCAGTTCGCTCGTTCGCAAATGAATATTCTAACAATCACACCAGAGCGCAAAGCAATATCTTGTTTGGTGTAGAAAGAGAACAAAAATATTGAAATCATCCCTGATAATGTAATCACAATGTAGGGGTATATACCAATGTCTAAAAAAAAAATGTATTTGCGCTTTGAATTTACCGTTGTAGGTGCCCCATTTTTTCCAGAAAGTGCCCATTTGTGTTGGTCCACCTCCCCCCCCCCCCCCCCCAGTTTGGAAGTCGCTCGGCCGCCCCTACCTTGGTGATACATGATATGGGGTGGAGTCAGTTCACTTGCTTCTTCTTCTTCTTGATTTGCTTTTTGTTTGGCAATCAGTCACATTTGACTATTTTTGCCACACACTATTTTATGAATTATTTATATACCGGTATATACAATTTCATGTATAAATGGACTATTTTTAGGATTCTTTCTCTTTCCATCCCCTTTCCTGCGATGCTGCGCTATAGTAGTAATAGGACAAGTCTGGCCAATTTAATTTTAATTATCTCCATGCACCACGACGGTCTCCCCCTATTAAATTGCTGCAAGTCGAAAATGACATGATCGCTGAATTCCCAGAGTTCGTCGATGACATCTTCGGTGGCTTCACAAAGTGTAGGAAAAAATATATTTTTATAAAGAGATACCGGTACATTTTATCTTATGCGCGTGCGTGCAGCCCCCTGAGATAAAAATATAATTATAAGCGCGCGTTTTGGTTTGCGGAAAAAAAATCGCCGGGATCCGGACTCGAGCTCGACTACGAAGTTCTGATAAAGCGAGATTAATCTTCGATATGGAGAAGCATCAACTTGAAGAACGATTTAAAGGAATCCTTTGCTCTGCTGGAAGCAATTCGAAGGGTAAATGGAGCCAAGTTAAGCACTCGAGTGTTGACAACTCGATGCCAGGATGGAAAGATGGCAGACTTCACATTGCAGAGTCCCATACATCCACATTTGTGCTGGTTGTGGAGTACAGGAATGCAGCCATGAAAACATTCCCGGTAAGTGTAGCCTATGGCCTACTCACTCAACATTCTCAAGGAGGCATAAACCTAGTCTAGTATGCTTTTTGTGTGATTTTTTTTTTTTTTAAAGATATAGAGTCTATTTAGATTCTCAACAGTCAACATTTTGGAACACCACTCTCTCTCTCTCTCTCTTGTTGTAATTTGTATCCTTCTTCCGCTCGGGTCTGGATCGTCGGCACTGCGAGTCTGCCGGAGTTGCATAGACTCTGGTTCTAAATGGCTTTCTATAAGTTAAGTAGATTTTGACGGGTTGTGTGAAGGTTGCGTATAAAATAAAGGATATGTGTATGCAGCTGTGTTTTGGCACTAGTAGTAGGAGGCCTACTGCTGATGGGTCCAGGACAGGAGGGAGAAAGAGCACTGACTCCAGTCCAAGAATAGGGAGGCCAATGCCTGGGCGTAAGGCTTCTACGCCTACGATTTGTGCGCTCGTCGTCCAAGTAAAAAAATAAAGAAAAGAATCTAGACCCCTCTATGGAATAAAATAAATAACAAAAATACAATTGTACACTCCACAACAGTTACATACCTATAAACACGGATCTGTAACAGTCTTTCACCTTTTGTTGACGATCTGGCATATTTTGACGTATTTGAATCCAATAATTAGGCTAGCAGACGAAAATAACGCGTGCACAAGAGAAACTAGAGGGCGCGGAGGTTAGCTCACTAAAATCCTTCTCAATGACTGAAGGTAGAGCCTAAAAATATGGAATCAATCTAGAATATCAAAGAACTTTTGATAGAGTCTTTAGAGATTAACATATCAGATGTGCACAAATGTCACTTTTAACAACTAGAAAATATAAAGAAAAAAGATTATATCTTTTTAAATACAGATTTTTACAAACTGCACATTCGAAGGTAGATAAAGTACAATGTTTCTGTCAATCTTGCGTTGGTTTGAGGCCAATAGCTACAGCCATCTCAAATTGAGAAGAAAAAATGTGAACAGTGATGTCATTGTTCAAGCCCAAAATAGAGGTAGACTTTGTGCATGTAGAGCTTCCTAGGCATGAAATCCTCCCAATAGATTCTAGACTTCTAAAAATGTTCCAAATATTGCACAATCCTCATAAATTTACCACAGATAATTATTACGAAAACTAAACTTTTCAAGCACAAGACATAAATTGGGAATGTTCTCTGTGAAAATTGTAGAGAAAGTAGATGTGGAGATAGAAGGAAATATGGGCGCTTGTTCAGAAACCTATCCAAAATATGACCCGTAACTCTGGCGTGAAAATACCCTACTAAAACATACCCAAAATGAAGTAAATATTCATTAAATGTCCAAATAAAGATCATGAGTTAAAAGTTGATATATTTATTACCTGTTTTGTGTCAACTTTCTTGTTTTTTGGGAGTATTTTTGGGAAAAACATTGATTTTAGTATGTACTTTTTCACACGTTTCACGGCAACTGGCTGCACAATACAAGTGCATACTGATGGTGGGTTGCGTGCACGCGCGCGCCTGTGTGAAGTTATCAGCCGGGATCTGAGACATCACGGTAGATAACTTCTCACAGGCGCGCGCCCGCCCGCAACCCACCATCGGTATACATTGTGCAGCGGTTTGCCGTGAAACCTGTGAAAAAGTGTATACTAATATAGTAATATCAATGTTTTTCCAAAAAATACTCCAAAAATAACAAGAAAATTGACATGAAACAGGTAATAAACATATCGATTTTTAACTCATGATCTTTATTTGGACATTTAATGAATATTTATTTCATTTTGGGTATGTTTTAGTAGGGTATCTCCACGCAGGAGTTACGGTTCAAATTTTGGATATGTTTCTGAACAAACGCAGAAATTTGTTCCCAGTGAATGAAAGAACAAATTCGGAACTGTAAAGATGACGTTTTCAAAAACATGTGTTGACTCGCTGAGAAAACTTTGAGAAGTGTGGTTTTTAAGAGAGAAGTGAGGATAATCTTCATAATTTCTACAAGTATCTCTTGTAGTTGTACCCTGGGACTATTTTTCATTCTTTTTTATTCCCTTATTCATTTAAATAATTTTAGTTTTTCTAAAATTACTATTTAAAGAATTAAGTGGATTGTGACTATGGTTATGTCTCGGCTCCTTTTCTCGCCGATAGAACGTTATGAGATTTCTAGCTAGTAAGCTTTTCGTGAAACGGTTTAGGTCTTTAGGAAGATTAGAGATTAATTTTTAATGTAATTAATGTGCTGCGTGACGTACGGGACGCTGCAAACCGTACGTCACGCAACACATTAATTACATTGAAAATTAATCAAAGAGTTGTCAGAACTAAAACTTTCCACAAATGAACTAGCCCATAATAGCCACAGACTCATACCAAAAGATAGCCATATAAATAATTTCATCTGTTGTTATTTCTTGTTTAAAGTCTCTGAATGTCCAGTACGTCACAATCCAAATAGCTTGGACCTGCCCAATGATAGATCAAAATGCTCCTTGTCATGTGATATAGTTTTGACCAATCAGTGAATGACAATCTATGTATGAGGTATATAATGGTTTTTATTAATATTATTATTTTCATTGCTGTACATGTATATATGCCCTCTTAGCAATAATGTCATCAGTGATCATTATATTTTCCTATCATTGCAGTTGAGTGTGAAAAGTACAACGTACATACCCAGTAACAAGAACCGAGCAGTGATTTCACTCAAGGATGGTACATTAGTGAATATCATGCAAGCATCTGCCTCTGCCTTAGAGAAGATGATGGATACTATCAATGCTTTAGGCAAAAAAGGTACATAGATATGCAAAATCCATTGTAGATCTCAGAATTTAATCAAATTTCTCCAAAGTATTACATTTAAAGGTTTTCTACAATGTCCATACTGTATTCAAGACTTTTTTCTTTGTCTACTGAGTCTAAAACCATTCAGCAGGATAACTTCTTACCAAAATTGAGTTTATATTTGATTATAATAAATGTAATGATGATAATAATGATGTCTATAATAATAATAATAATAATAATATTGATAATAATCATATTAATAATGAAATCAAAGGGGATAGAATCCCCTCCCCACTCCCTTTGTATGCATGCCACAATACTGTTTGTTTTAATTGCATCCAAGCTTCCTTGGCTTTGTGGCATAGATTCTGTCAGTACCAATGTTATACATTTTGATCGACAGGTAGTGTGCACAAATTGCCACGCTATGCAGAGCCAAAATGGACATTTCCCTTTATTGTACAAGATTCAGAGTTTGCAAGCCATGAATATGTGATTAGTTCATTCTAAGACTGTGTTAGGTATTGATTAATTGATGTGACAGTTTGTGGGCTTATTCATTATAAGCTAAATTTATACGTCAGGTTTAAGATTTGTAATATCAATCCATGGCAGAGATTGGAGGGGGGGGAGCATGGAATTAGTCCCTCTCTGGCTGAGAGTATAACAAACCGACCCAGCCTTTTAAGGATTAAATAAACACATTTACAGTTGCTCTGGTAACATGAAGAAATTAACAAAAATTTAACAATGACTTAGGTATTCAGGGTTTATTTTCGTAGTAAACATGATTAACAAATTATTTTGTGTATGTGTGTGTGCATGAAGGCAAGACCTGTGGGAATGCCTCTCAGTCATGCAATGTATCTCAGATTGACAAGACATCTCCACCTTGGGTTAAGACTCTGATTTCTCCTCAGAAGACCAAAACCTCTCGAGAGCAAGCTTTGGTAAGTTCATACATTCAATTAACCCTGTAAGTTGGGGCTTTGATCGGATCGGAAGATCGGGCTTTGATCGGATCGGAAGATCAGAGCAAAACCCTCTAACCTTTGATCTGTATTGGCAAAAACTATCGTAAAAAACTATCGGTTCAAATGTTGTTTTTTTTTTTTTTTAATGTTTTTAATGCCTCAAAATGTTCAAGTTCTGGGCTTTCAAATACTAAAAAATATGCATAGCTGGGATTATTTTGTCATATGGAGTTGTTGTAGACTATGTTTGTTGATATTAAAATTAAATTAAAAATATTTGTTAAAGAAATTCTACCGATTTTTTCCCGATCATTTTCATTGATCGGCGATCAGAATTTATTATCCAGATTTTACCCGATCGGCCAACGATCGGCCAACGATCGAATGATTGGTTACAGGGTTACATTCAGTTATTTTCCACAACAATAACAGTACAATTTAAAATGTTCAAACAATAAAACACAAAGTGTCAATGAATTTGAGTTGCATTATTATTATTATTATTAAAAGGAAATTGAAACAGAATGGAATAGGAATAAATATTTGAATTTTGGAGGGAGCCAACAGGAAAACAGTAAAAAAAATCATAGTGCATTGGCACCCAAGTCAAACTACAGTGCCATCAAGTTCATGTAATTGTAGTGTAATGTTATTATGTTATTTCTGTCTCTAGACACCAAGTCATATTAGGTCTCGTGATCGGGAGGAATTCACGAGTGTGAGGACACCAACTTCACTTCAGAAGCCTTTTTCTCCTTGGAAAACCAGCAAACGCAAGACCCCTGATGATGAAATTCCAGAAGAAGCTGATGGAGATGATGCTGAAAATTTAGGAGTGTCAATGCTTTTCTCTGATCAGACGGATAAGGAGAATAGATACACACCCAGCAGGTGAGTGTCAATGCTTTTCTCTGATCAGACGGATAAGGAGAATAGATACACACCCAGCAGGTGAGTGTCAATGCTTTTCTCTGATCAGACGGATAAGGAGAATAGATACACACCCAGCAGGTGACTTGTAACTCTGCTAATCAATCTCATGTTCAGTCTTTTTTACTCATTTCCAATGTTCAATTAAAACTATCATTTTATTACACACATCGTTTACTATGACAACCACTACATTTCATTGTAATCTTCATCATTGTCATCATCATCTTCATCATCACCATCATCATCATCATCTTCATCTTCATCATCATCGTCATCATCATCATCGTCATCATCATCATCATCATCATCATAATCAACTTCTTCAACACCATAATCTTCATCATCATCATCATCATCATCATAATCATCATCATCATCATAATCATCATCATCAACTTCATCATCATAATCTTCATCATCATCATCTTTATCAGCATCATCATTGTCATTCACCACCAACATTTATCACTGTGATGAACATGAGGACTATCATTATCATCAAAATCGTTATCGTGCATCATTAAAGTGACACAATTTGGTCATTTGAAATTAGTTTATCAATACAATTATTTTATCTGTTAAGAAAATGTTTCAATGACTGTTCATAACCTGTTCTGTGTCTTGTGTTTCTATTTATTCCAAAGAGGAGACAGACAGGGTGTGTTACAGAAGAGAATCAAATCTGGTGGCTCTATATTCCTGGATTCATTTGAGGAGAAGCAAAAAGGAATGGGTGAAAACAAGAGAAAAGGTAATGCCCTTTGGTTGTATGACCAAGCTTAGTATATATGCATAATATGTTCTTTGAATTTGAAGAAGTAACTTTGAAACATGAGAAAAAACTGTAGCATAAGACAAAATTAGTGATGAATCGGCAGGCTTTCCATTATTAAACATTCCTCAGGATTTTTTATTTTTTTGTAGCTTCTGATTATATTTTAAATATTTGTTTTCATTATCTCTTTATAGAAGGCCTGTTATCTGTCATCCATGACGATGAATTTGTGTTTTTTTGACTAGTCTACTCATTCCATTCTTGCGAGAGCAATTGAATAGCTCTGACAGAGGAAATATTTAGAGCTGATATCTTGATGTTTGATACCAGCCCGGAACTTAAAACATGCACAGCAAAACAACTTTTAGTGATAGGATTTACGTACAGTGGGTATTGTTATTTTCAGTTGCTGATGAAATGTTGTTTTCTGTCCAGGTCCCAACACAGCCATGGCTGTATCTCATAAGTTCTACTCCCGAGGCAGACAAACGTCAAGTTATGGAGCAAGTGATCTCTTCTCTAGGTAAGAAATATTCATAAATCCAAATAATCGATTCATTTTCATTAGGGTAAATCCAAGGTTTTGGGTCTCCATTACACTTCATATTTGGTATGGTCTAAGTTTTTAGAAGTGCTTTTAATTAATACAATTATTAGATGTACTAAAATCTCAGATGTTGTTACTAATGTATGGGACAAATACCATGCGCTTGCCGGATACTTACATATTTTCCAAGACTGCTCACCTGTATGAGCCAATAGTGCAGTATGCATGTAATGTAATTGAATTGCTAGAATGTATTAGGAAGAGATCAGTTCCTCTATTAGAGATCTCAACATTTACAATAAATCCATAGTGTTTTGATATCAGATTGAGATTTGCGAATAAACATTATGTCTTAGTAAAATCACAAATATCTTGATGAATGGAGAGAGGTGTCCTTACAGATTAACCATAATTTGGTTTAAATTTGGAAAGTTGTAGTAGTATAGATGAAGATCTAAAATACTGTCTTTTTAATGACTGATGTGGTGATAATAAATACAACAACATCTGTCATAATGGGTTACTACTTTTGAAATGCTGTAAATTTATTATCTCCTTATTTCCATTCACTATGAAAACTGCCACCTTACAGTACTCCCGGTTCTTTCTCCTATCTACCTGTACTTCTATGTAATACATTTTTAATACAGAGCTTGATAAGGTTCAATCTACTCTGCATGCATCGTCCTTAGGATAGGACGTTAAATGGAGGCCCCGTGTACAGGAGAGTCACCACCCTTGCCCATTAAGAACCCATTGCACTATTTGTATAAGAGTAGGGGGAAACCCCGGTGTAATGATCCACCTGCATACCCCAACCAGGCTGAGTATACGGCATCTGCAAGAATCTTCAGTATTGAAGGAGGCAGATTATCTTGAAGAAGAAGAATAATTTATAAAATGGAAAGAAAAGCATTGCATTTATTGATGTGGGATGTGATTGATTTCAGAACTCCGTGTGTAAGCAGCTCCCAGTCTGAAGAGTCGAGCAAGAAATCAACACCTGGCTTTCTAGTCTCAAGGTCAACAAAAGTGCCAAGGCCAGTGTTTAGCTTGAAAACCTGGAACAAACCGAGTGGGCTGGAGTCTTCTCAAAAGAGCTTACAGGGGTGAGCAACCACATACTTGAAGATGTTTTGTTTTTTAATCTTTCTAATAATAATGATGATAGCCTCTTGTTTAGTAATTAGCACTCATAACCGCCTTCATGATGCTCCAATATTCCTCAAACTGTCACTAGGCTAGTAGGCTTTTGACCCTGTTACACACACAGTATCCAAGGAATCAATTTATTTTACCTGGGTAGAGAATTGACCAGCTTCTTGTTGGGTAGCTTTTAATTGTTGGGTATTCATGTTATTACATTACTTAAAGATCATAATCAAGACCCAACATTGAGAAAGTCACAATTTCCATGTTTATTTGATAGCATTATTTTTTCTAATTGCTGCGACGCACACAAAAATATTTATATATCTACGTAGATGAGCTACCAGTGGACCTAAGGCTTTAACTTTCTGCTTAGTTCCTTTTGAGGGACTCCGATGATTAAGGATCAATTCCAGTAAAAAGTGTTCACGCATCAACTTGGTTTCAAAGCTTGTACCACTGCTATAGCAATGACACATTGCTTTTCCATTTCATATGACAATATCCAAATATCTATTTTGATACCCCCCACGGCTGAGTTAGGACTTTAGCTTTACATTGTTTTATACTATCGTATAAATTATTGCTGCTGTGTTTTATTTGTTTGTTTTTGTTTTTTCTTTTTGTTTTAACTGTAATTTCTCCTATGATTGTTTGTAAAAATGTGATTATGAATGATCAATAAAACATATAAATAAAAAATTTTAAAAAAAATAAAAATCTATTTTGATGGATCTGTTTGTATTTCTCTTTCAGGTTCTCAAACCTTGGAAACACCTGTTACATGAATGCCATCCTGCAGTCATTGCTTGGTCTGCAGTGCTTTATCCAGGATCTACAATATGTACCTCTCATCAAAGCTCTGCCTAAATCAAGTCTATACAAGTAAATTTCGGCAGGATGAATTATACATTTTTCATTTTCAATTCAATTCAATTCAATTCAATTTATTTTGCCAAGCAATAAAAAACATACAGGGTAAAACAAAAGCAGTATACAAAGTTTCACACAATTACAATTACTAACATAGATAAACACAGAAATACACAGAATCAATTTACAAACATGAATAATACAAAGGAAATTGCTAATGCTGGTAGCAGCCAGAAAGGAGGTGGTCCTTGTATGCGGCTGACCAATTAATCAAATATAAAAAGTTAAGCTGTAATAAAAAGTGAAACAAACAACAATTACATGTAAAATATAATGAATTTAACAACCGTTAAAATCTGTAGCTAATATCAGTATACATCCATCAAGTATTTTTTGTATTTTATGTGTCTATTCTCCACCACTTTACCATTCAAACCTTTTTTTCGCACAAGCTAACATAGTTTGAAGGGTATTTATGAGTCATCTGCATATTAGCCAGCTGGGGTCGGGACAGTTCAGCTTTTGCAGATTTAGTTCATTAAACCCTTTTACAGTTTTTAAAAGCATCTTAATGACAGTATGGAACCTGATGAAGTGTAGATGTTCGTGACATTAGAGAATATATCCATTCATTGCTTATGTCTCTCTACCTTTTTCTTCATTGTTGTGTTTATCTCTCCTTTCAACCTCTGCTCCTTCTCTCTCTCTCTCTCTCTCTCTCTCTCTCCCTCCCTCCCTCCCTCCCTCCCTCCCTCCCTCCCTCCCCTCAATTTCTCTTGATCTCTCTTTTATCTGTTTCTTTTCATATCACTATGTAGTTGTTTTCATTTTTTTTAAACTTTCGTCTCAATCTTTTAAATTCCCATGTTTTTTGTTTATATTCCAGGGTTCTGGCTGGGTTGAAGTACGCCAAGCAGAACAACAAAGGAAGCACTGAGATTGAGCATCGCCTTCAGAGCGTCAAAGCTGCCATCTCAGCAACAGCTACTAGATTCTCAGGCTTCATGCAACATGTAAGATAAAGAGAAAACTTTACATTGTAACGACCCACACAATGCCACATTATTTGAATGTCTTAAAGCATGTGTTTACTGGTAAATAAGCAACCAGGGTTGTGAGAGCTTTAGGTCCTCTCCTGGGGATTTGGTAATGCAGGCCTGATAAAAACCTGATCTAAACCGGTTTCCTGATTTTTTTAAATTAAAAAAAAAAAATCTTCTTGTTTTTACCTGATTTTTTTTTCTCCCTGATTTTCCTGATTTTTCCCTTATTTCCTCTATTCTTCCCTATTATTTCCCAATTTGTCTTACTTAAAAGGGGGGGAATGTTGTTAGATGCCATTTTCCACCTGAATCCTCTTCTTTCTTTTTTCTACTCAAGGGGGGCGTGGTTGAGGGGAAAAAAAACTTTTTCTTTTTTAGTGCTCACTATCACCCCTGGAAATGATGAACATGGTTTTGCACCTGGAACCTGTTTGTTATAAGACCACTGCTCTACCAGTGAGCTATCAAGTCTCCAAAATACACTTGTTCACCCAAGAAAGCTATTAAAAGCCCATGCAACGCACACCAAACAATTCACAGCGATCAAATGTTTTGAAGAAGTTCCAATATCATTAGATTTGAAATATGTAAACTTTTAAAGCACCCTGATTGAGGTTCCTTTTCATTAATTTATTTGTAAAATTTTATTTTACTATTCATATTACTATTTGGGAACCACAATCAGAAATAGGCTACCTCCTAGTTGGATAGTTTGATTCCTTATCTCAAATTTAATTGCAGCTTCTTTCAAAATGTGTGATGGACTTAAACCCAAAATGAAAATCACTAAATCTGACTAGCTGTATGGCCGTTATCTTGAGTTTTAAGGGCAGACCATTATGGCCATGCCATTAAGCCTTTGAAAATTCCAACTGATCAAACCTTACAAACCTCTTCTTGACCTCTGATTGATTTCTAGGATGCTCATGAGTTTCTGTGTCAGTGCCTTGATCAGCTGAAAGAAGATGTAGAGAAGGTGAATAACCCAAAGCCAGACAAAGAAGTCCCCTCCAAAGAAGTACAGGAGGCTATCTCCCCTCCCAGCCAAGTGGTACCTTCCAATCAGTCAGAGGACAAAGCCAAGTTTGCATGTGCTGTCAGTCAGAACTTTGAACTGGAAGTGGAGCATTCCATTCTGTGTCAGGAGTGTGGAGAGGAGGTCAGCAAGAAAGAGACATTTAATGATCTCTCACTTGACCTGCCAAGAACAAAGTAAGTGTTTGAATTTTAAAAGTGTAAAATAATCTACAGATAATTAACACTAAAGTGTATGAAAGATACTTGAAAAATTGACATTTCAATAACAATGTTCATTCTTTGTATCATTTGTAAATTGATTTACACATCCATGTAGTATATTAAGACTTTACTTATCATTTGGTAGCAAAGTCATATCACAATATGTATTTTTCAAGCATTATAAAATTTGGTTGGGAGAAGAGTTTCAAATATTAAAAGTATTCATAAGCCCCCCCCCCCCCCCCCACCACCCCAATAATATAATTTATTTTCCCCTTCATATTAAACAGATTGTAGTTGATGATTGTGATATAAAGTAATATATATGCTATGCACTCAAGCTCGCTCCACTATAAAGTTCAGGAATTTTATATGACTCTTAGTGGCATCTCTGTTCTCTTATATTGCTTAATTTCAGCTTGTTTACATGATTGTAGTTTAGCCTACTCTAATGAGTGCAATATGAAAAGCTTCAGTATTCATTGCTATGCTACCAGGACTTAAGATAATCTTTAACTATTTAAGTGATTCTTTGTTCTTCTTTCCTTCTCTTTCTCTCTCTCTCCCTCACCACAGTGAAGCCTTTTCTCTGCAGACAGCTCTCGATAGTTTCTGTGCATCTGAGAAACTGGACTACGCATGTGCAAAATGTGACTGCAAAGAAGCCACGGTGTGTCATAAATTCACCAAACTTCCAAGGTACTCCCTTGTAGCATCTTGCTACATGCATCCTTTAGAGGAATTATATTCATTGATTCTAAAACTCTTTAAGACTACAAAAGAAGTATTTTAATGTTAATGGATTGTTATTGAACAATCTAAAAAAAAGTATTTTTGCAGTATTGATAACCATCAAATTTGATCTAGATCGTTTTTTCCTTAATTATGTATGCAAAATGCGTCATTGATATTTGACTGGTTCAATTTAATATATGATCATAGAAACTTTATCTTTTATTGCATAATTAATGCATTATTGATATCCTTTAGTTATGATTAGTTGCTGATTTTTATGTGACCTCATTGATTGTCCATGTTGTATACCATGTTGTATACCATGTTGTATTAAAGTTGTATAGCAATTTGAATTGAACTAAACTGAACTGAACTGAACTGAACTGAACTGAAATGAATTGAATCAAATTGAACTGAACTGAACTGAAGTGAAGTGAACTTCATAATTGAATTGAATGTTGTATCTTTTACAGGGTTCTCATCCTTCATCTGAAACGCTACACATACGACTCAGATGCTTCCGTAGACGGCAAGCTAAGGCTGAGTGTAGTCATCCCACGCTATCTAACATTAGCCTTTCATACCACCAAGAACACTGCTCCCCCACCCCCGAGGTCTAACCACACACCAGCTATTCATGTGTAAGTACTCCAGCCTCCTTGAGGCTTTCTAAAGTCATGGGAAATTAATTCTTCTGGAAGTCATGGAAAGTCATGGAATATTAAAAAGAAAAATATCTCCCAAAGTCATGGAATTTGATCATGGGTTTGGGTCATGTGTGACTATGACTGCCCCCTCCCCCAGTGTTCTGGCTGTGAGGGAAGGCGGAAGCCATTACAAACACGAAATAAATATATCAATGCTTTGTATTTGTACGCTACTACGCTGCCGCGCAACCCATACCAAAATGGTACTTATCTGGTCATGAAAAAAGTCTAAAAATGGATCATGGAAAGTCATAGAATATAGTTCTCAAATATCTGTGGGAACCCTGTCCTTGAATATCTTCCTGTGAATAACTAGCCATGGACAACCATCCCCAGGCCAGGAGGTAGTTGTCTGGGGGTAGGTTTGTAGCTGTCAAGGGGTGGGGTGATAGCATATTGAGGGAAATTCTATATATATCTGTAAAGCGCTTTGAGAGGGCCTTCGGTCTTGTAAAGCGCTATATAAGAACTAGCTATTATTATTATTATTATTGTCCATTATACACTTCGCAAATTTGCTGCATACACATAATGTTATATAGAAATCCAACCTTAATTGCAAGTGGGAAAATGACTTTAACTTTAAAAGATTTATTACTTAATGGTTGCCCACTTTGGTTGAAATTTAACCAATTTGTTTCTCAGATTTTCTCTATCTTCTCGGTTAAATTGTATGAGAGGCTGGTTGGCCCTTCAAGATTATACATTTCTTATTCATTTCTCTTTTTTTATGCCTCCGTTACGAAGTAGCCGGAGGCATTATGTTTTCGGGTTGTCCGTCCGTCCGTCCGTACGTCCCGTTCTCGTGATCGCGTTATCTGAAGAACCGATTGATGGATTCCTGCCAAACTTTTGTCATGTATGTATCTTGCAGAGTCGATGAACTGATTAGATTTTGGGTTCACGAGGTCAAAGGTCAAAGGTCACAGGGCTCATTATGTATGCAAAAACAGCTTGTGATCGCGTTATCTGAAGAACCGATTGATGGATTCCTGCCAAACTTTGGTCATGTATGTATCTTGCAAAGCCAATGAACTGATTAGATTTTGGGGTCACGAGGTCAAAGGTCAAAGGTCACAGGTCTCATTATGTATGCAAAAACAGCTTGTGATCGCGTTATCTGAAGAACCGATTGATGGATTCCTGCCAAAGTTTGGTCATGTATGTATCTTGCAGAGACGATGAACTGATTAGATTTTGGGGTCACGAGGTCAAAGGTTACAGGGCTCATTATGTATGCAAAAACAGCTTGTGATCGCGTTATCTCAAGAACCGATTGATGGATTCCTGCCAAACTTAGGTCATGTATGTTACTTGCAGAGCCGATGAACTGATTAGATTTTGGGGTCATGAGGTCAAGGTCAAAGGTCGTTCGGCTCATTATGTATGCAAAAATAGCTTGTATTCGCATTATCATTAGAACAGATTGATGGATTCCTCCCAAACTTAGATCATGTATGTATCTTGCAAAGCCAATGAACTGAGTAGATTCTTGGGTCATAAGTTCATCAGGTCAAAGGTCATGGGCTCATTATGTATGCAAAATAGCTTGTGAAGGCAATCTCATTAGAACTGACGGATGGATTACTATTTAACTCGGGACATCTTGCAAAGCCAATGAACTGAGTAGATGTTAGGGTCATGAGGTCAAAGATCAAAGGGTCTTCTATGTATATGAGAAATTGTTTTGGTTTGTAAAATTGCTCTATGACGGAGGCATCATTTCGACTGCGCGCAGTCGAAGTTCCATCTAGTTTCAATGTACATTTGCAGTCCCTTGTCTCCACTCCGTGATAACATGGGGACACCGTTCAACCATAGTAGTCCTGATGAGAAAGGAGATGGTGGTAGCATCAGAAAGAAGCTAGACTATGAAAGCAACAGGTTAGTATCATTGACCCTCCCAGTGCCATAGGGGGGTAAAAACACACAACATTTTGGAATTTTATTTTTTGGACTATGAAAAGTTTACCTCTCTTTTTGCATATCATGTTTTTACCACATATCCTAGTTTATATTGTTTTGTTAGGCATAAAAACTTGCATCTTGCAATAGCAGTTCTGGTGAAGTGTTAACAAATAATCTTAAGATATATCTGTTTAATTTAGCCTATAATTGATTACCATTTACCTTTCATGTCTGTACCTTTCCTATTGTACTTTTGTCTATTTATCATGTATTTCATCTTTTGCAAAAGCTGCGCCTGGAGCATTTGATTGTAAAGTGGATTTGGCATCTTACAAATCTTATGTATTATTATTATTATTATTAACTTAACGAAACAGGGGATTAATTGTATACAACAATCCTTTCACCCATTTCTCTTCAAATTGCTAGTAAACTCTAAACATTCAAAACAAGATTTAAAGCCCCTAAAGTGTTGGGAGCCTCACAAATTTGATGGCAAAATTTCACTTGAATTGTATCATGATCTGAAAGAGGATGTCAAAAATGTGTCTTAATGACATCCTCTCTCAGATTATGATACAATTCAAGTGAAATTTTGTCATCAAATTGTTGGGGCTTTAAGAATTGCCCAGTGCTCAATGTTTACAACATATTGCTCAATGTTTACAACATATTGTTCAATGTTTACAACATATTGTTCTTGCAAATTGTTAAAACTTTCCTTCTATAGTCTTCATTGACCGTATACTTTGATTCTATGATTCTGGTGTAGATCTGGTTTCAAGTTCAACAGGGGTCGTTTGTCATCTGATTCAGCACATAAAGGATCTGGACATTTCATCAGTCGCTTTGAAACAGAGGTCGCTCCTGAGAGTAAATTGGTAAGTGAAATCACTTGGCTGTAAAGAGCAGAGAAGATCAAGGAGAAAATGTACTTTTGATCTGTTGATGACTTCAGCCTGAGAAAATATGAATCCAAACTTGATGCAAAAGCACACTCTTTTTTTTTTGCTTGCCTCTTGGAACTTGGGAAATTGATAAAAATGTACTTATAACAGATTGTACTACCGGTACTACAAATTCTATAAACAAATATCTATGGTATTTGACATGGCATAGACAGATCCATTGAAGGCCGTTGGAGCCAAACTCAATAACCCATCCTTCCCCCCCCCCCCCAAACAAAACAACATCCAACAAAATTACCCAATGTCATAGATTCAAGTTCTTTGCCCATTTCACAGTTGTTAGGTGTGAAAACAGCAAAGATTTTAAAAAATGAAGCTATATTCAGTCTTACACACATTTCACTTATATATTGACACATTTATGTTATATGCAAATGAGATCAACAAATGGATGATGTTTTGCCTTTATATAACATCAGTCCCGAAATGTTTTGAAATCAACGCAGGCCTGGCAGAACTGTGTGAATGGATGCATATGCGGCGAATGTCATTTTCTAGAAATGCTGGTTTAAAAGAGTTTGATGTTTCTCTGACTACCGTAAAATCTTGACTTTAAATTAAGTTTGTTCACCATTTGAATCGTTGACAGAAGAAAGGTTTATTCTTCCTCTGTGTTATTTCTTTTTTCCTTTTATTACTTAATTAAGATGTTAAAGTTATGACCCAAATTGTATCAATGCTCATCTGCTATGCTCACAACAAAAATTCCCAACTTTGAACAAATTATATTATAGGCCCTCTGGTTTATTCTGTGTTCTCTGAATATTCAACAGGAGAAGTCTAAAGAAGAGAGATTGGTAGAGATGGATGAGGATCAACAGTTTGCTCTGGCCGTGGAGCTCAGTCGCAGGGATGAAGAGGCAAGACTGAAAAGAAATTCAAACAAAGGTGCTACTGAGGAGATCACAGACGAAGAATTGGCTAAAGCTCTTAATGATTCGATGGAAGCAGAGGAAAGGACAGGGAAGTCCAAGGATGATGGTGAAGAGAGTGATGAGGATCTCCCTGTTGGGTTGAGTGGGGATGTGGAGATGAGTGACTTTGAGCAAGCGCTTCTAGAGAGCAAGAAAACTCGTCAGGAGGAGCTCAGGAGGCAGCATACAGTCAACAGAGAAGGAGCGCTTAGACCACTAACTAATGAAGGCCTTCTAGGAGGTGCTAGGACACAGTTGGTTGAAACATCCACTAAATGCAATTCTGAAAAGTGCAATATCATGAGCAGTGTAGGTGAATCTTACAGGAGAGAGAGTGAAGGAGAGGATGAAAGAAGGCGGCACGATGGAGAGGGCGGTAGGTTGCTTGGAGGAGCCAAGAAATATAAACAGCAGCCTTTGATATGTGCTAGAGATGAGCCAATGGACACTGAGGATGACCAACCTATTGCCTTTTCCCTGGACAATACTGATGAAGAGGACCCAACACAACCAAGAATGTGGGATACTGACCCTGATCAAACCACAAACAAATTAAAAGAATCTTATTTCTTGCCATCCAAGGAATCCAGTCCATCTGATGAAGATGTGGAGTCTGTTAGCGATGATGCTCTTGATCAGCCAGACAAGGCCAATGCTAGGAGTGTGGATCATCAGGGGGCAAAGCATAGTGCTTTATCAACTACACCTGACCATAGAACTGAGAGTCTTGCCAATGGCACTAGTCACCAAAGTGTCTCTTGCAGTAAAGTCAGAGTTACCACAGGTCCTCCTTTGCAGAGTGTTGCGCAGAGTGAGACAAAAGTGAATCACGATGATGAATCGCATGAGGAAAATGGGGCTGATCTATGGAAACCATATAAGAAATTCAAAAAGAACATCTTCCAACAATTTTCACCCACAAATGAAACTCCAGTGAAGGAAGATGAGGAACGGAAGGATGATGATAGTGCGCATAGAGAGGGAGAAGAAGAAGAAAGGAGGATGAGCTATGACGAGATGGAAGCCAAGGAGGCGGAGGATATTAGGAAGGCTACAGAATTGAGCATGCAAGGTAGATAAATGCATATTTAAGATTCTTCCCCAGTCAAAACTGAACCCAGTCCAACTGGCATTTTGCACATTTTGGCAGACAGAATGACTTCAATTTATACATATCCCCAGACATTTCCAATTTTGCAGAGAAGATAGATAGAAAGATAGATTTGTCGGCTTGACTATGATTCATGATGGAGGGGGGGGGGGGGTATCTATGTATTGTAAATTTCCTATTAAACATTGTTTCTGTTACTTATTTCTGTATTTAAGTCAGTCATTTTTTAAACAAAATACTATATCTTTTAGTGAAAATTGAAATGTGATTTGGTGTCCATTATTGTTTTCAAACAAAATATCTTTCATGTACAGGAGTGAAGGAGATTTCCGAGAGAGAAGCAGCAGAAATATTGAGAGCACAAGAAATGAGTCTTCAAGGTAAGAAGCTAACATTCTAGGAAAAATAACCAAGATATAGAAGAACAAAGGACTTTGACATTAATTGATTGCAATACACTAAGGGGTGGTATACCTGAGAATTGAGAAACAAATCAATTTTCTGTTTTAAATCCCAATTTTTTTTATGCCACAATATTTGTCAGATTGGATATACTTCCAAAATGATTACAGTTCTTGTGTTGAAGATGTCTGTAATACTATTTAGTATCCATACCTTTGTGCAGTAACATTACAATGTCAATATTAACAACAACAGTAGTGGTTTAAAAAAAAAAAAAAAAAAAAAAATTGTTTTATTGATCATTCATAATCACATTTTTAAAAACAATCATAGGAGAAATTACAGTTAAAACAAAAAGAAAAAACTAATTAATGCTTAAGTAATATTATTTATGTGAATAATTTGGACAATGTATAGAAATATGTTGCCAAGATGTAGTCAATAACAGTTAAAAACATGGAATATGTTTTTCTTGTAATGCATATTCATTGACACTGCATCCATTTACACCCTGTTGCCTAACAAAAGGCCTTTCGTATAGATGGAGCAAAAAAAACTTAACGGTAAAAGGAGAGATTTGTTTTGCGAACCCTCTTTAGATTTCACTATGGTAATGTAGCTATATTCACACGTAATGGAATGAAACCAAAGTTTTGTCCACATTTGACTTTTCTTGATGTAAAAACAGTTATTGTAGGATATTAAGAAAAGCGCCCACAAAGTCTAATAAATTGTGTTTTACTAATAGCAGAATAATGCATAAAAAAAAAAAACAAGCCAAGCATTGATTGTTTTAAAAGGCTACTTTTTACTTTGTAAAATGAAAAACAATATATTGCCAATCGAAAAGGCAAGCTATCTTTTCACCATAGAAAATGTAATTGTGTACTACCACTTTTTTTATTTTTTATTAGTTTTACTTTTCTCTGTAATCATTGTTGACCTGATGACCTCTTTATTATACTTCATAAACAGATTTTTCAAGCTATTGATTAATATATATATATATATATACCGGTAATAATAATAATAATTAAGTAATATTGACTGCCTTCTAGGCAATACGACATATATCGCCCGAACCGAAGGTGAGGGTGATATATGTCGTATTGCCCTGAATTAGGCAGTCAATATTACTATTATTAACCACATCAGACATCTAGAGCAAACAAGAAACTCATACTATCTTATACTCTTAAATTATGTAGCCTACACTGCACAGGGTTTCCTAACATTAGAAGTTGCAAAAACATCGTCTAACCAGCACTGTGCATCCAGTGTTTGACAAATTTTTGATACACTGCAAACAGTGTGCCTAGGATGTGATTGTTACGTCACAATAGAGTTTGTGCAAAGTGCACATTTTCTTATATGCGATGCGCGATGTAAATTACAGTAGCTGATGCGTAAATTACAGTAGCTGATGCGCGATGTAAATTACAACTGGCTCTATATTATTGCTCACTAGTTTAACACACATTTTTCCATTGACTTTTCAGATCGGGCAATAATATTTGTTCATTGGTTTACTGTATAACCGTATGGACCGGCAAATTACACACAAAATCCCATTTACCTCTCAGATCGGGCAATAATATTTGTTCATTGGTTTACTGTATAACCGTATTGACCGGCAAATTACACACAAAATCCCATTGACTTTTTTGAGCGGTCAATAATATGTTGGCTTATCCATCAAACCTTGAGGGCAATAACATTTAAAAATTGCCCTGCTCAGATGTCTGATACGGTTAATAATACATAAGATTTATAAGGCGCCAAATTCACTTGACAGTCAAAGGCTCAAGGCGCAGCTTGTGCAAAGATGAAATACATGATACATATATACAAAAGTGCAATAGGAAAGGTACAGACATGAAAGGTAATGGTAATCAATTATTATAAGCTAAATTAAACAGATATTTCTTAAGATTGTTTTTAACACTTCAGCAGAACTGCTATTCTTAATCCATTAAGGGAGAGTATTCCATAATGAAGGCCCAGCATGAGCGAAGGTTCGCTCCCCCCACTTTGTTTTAACCCTAGGAGTAACAAGTAAGCCAGAGTTTTGAGAACGTAGCTGTCTAGAAGGAAAGTAATGCTTGATCAAGCTGATGTTGTACTGCGGAGCAGAGCCATGTATACAGTGAAATAATAGCAAAATCATCTTGAAAACAACACGTGTATTTGCATCAATCATGCAAAAGATTTATTGTATCCTTCCATGGAATATGTTTCGTAAACTGAAAAGTATCAATAAAACATTGAAATATAATAAAATTTAAAAACTTATTTTCCATTAATCTCATTCTCAGATCTGCATCAAAGACACAGTCTGACTCCAGCCAGATCGAGAGACAGAGAAGAAGAGTCCAAATCAGTCTCTCCTGTTTATACCAAGGAAGAAGCAGAAAAGCTCTCTAAACATTCTGAGGTAAGAAATGAACCAAGCTCCAAGATTTGTTTGCTCTGTATGTCTGGGATGCCATGCTGGTATGTGATATTAAAACAAAAATCAGTTGTATGTTTTACTTCTGTGTAGGAACATTGCAAGTTTGAATACTGCATTGGTACCAAAATAAAGAAAAAAACTACTTGACACACATGTGTTTTAAACTTTGGTGTGTAGCATTGGAATTAACTTCTGTGCGCACCCTAAGATAAGGTTATTTCCCTTCAATAATATTGAATTGTTGGGCATTTGAATGTATTTGTATTGCATATCTTTGGGGTGATTACATTCAACAACCTAGTCAACAACGAAGATAAAATCATTTCAAGTTCTAGTAAAGTGGTACCTGATGATAACACACCCCTTGCTACTACCGGGTATGTAATTACAGTTAATAAAAACTTTTTAGATCAGAGCACTAAAACAGTAGAACTCTATAGAAACAAAGAAATTGAACCATAAAAATTATGTTGTTGAGCGTTTTATTTGGATTATGAACTATACATGAAATTATTGCCATACAGACAGTTTTCCAGTATTACGATGCCATGTTGCCTTGTTTACTTCCTATCAGGCTGGTCACCTGAACAATGCCTATCGTCTGGTCTCCATTGTAAGTCACATAGGGAGTACATCCATGAATGGACACTACATCAGTGATGTCTATGATGTGGAGAAGAAATGGTGGCTAAGTTACGATGATTCCACAGTGATGAAGAGAGATGAGAGAAGACTACGGGAGGAGAGAAGAAGAACGGGATACATCTTCTTCTATCACGCTAAAGAGTTTCTGTGAACAAAACATTTTTCAGTAGCTACCCCTTGATAGACAAGGCCCGATAATGGTGTGAATTAGACTCCTAGCAAATATTTGCCAGATGGAAAGGGAAAGGTTGCATCAGTATTAGACAGTACGTGAGACATAAGAGTTTATAGAAATCGAACAGTATAGTTTTACCGATGCATAGTTATGCTGTCAACATTAGTATCCCACCCCATGTTGGGTAGTGTTGTGTGGAAGATACTATTACACATTGTAATACACATTTTGGCATGGTTGCGAAAGTAGTAGAAGTGTTCATCAATCTGATGATGATGATGATTCATAACAGATATATTCATTTGTATGGCGCCATATATCTATTTAAAAAAACATTCAAGGCGTGAGCTCCTCCAATAAAGTTTGAATTTAAATGTCTGCAGGAAGATGTGAGTTTTGAGTGAAGCTTTGAAGTGGTCAAGGTTGTCAATTTCGCGAATAGATGATGGGGGGAATTTCACAGACGAGGAGCATTACAGGAAAATGCTCGGTCTCCATATCCCTTGAGATGAGTAATGGGCATCTGGAGAGTAAGGCCAGATGAGCAAAGTCCAGGGGCGAAGATGACGCCGCTCGATTAAAGATGACACATATCCTGGGGTCTGACCATGAATTGCTTAAATGTGAGCAGCAGGACCTTGAATTCAATTCTGCTCTTAGAATATAAGGAAAACATCCCTCAAAGTTCTAAAAAATGTGATTGACGTGTCACCCCCACTCACTCTCCCTACCCATCAAATCCATGAGAGGGCTGGTGACATTCGCTTAACTTTGCACCAACCCCCATTTTCTTTTACAATCCTTCATCTACACCTTGATGTGTACTTTCAAAATCACCATGTACACAATTCCCATCGAACTTTTGAAACTTAATGACCAAAAGAGCTGTCCTGTTACCGCCAAGTGAGAAAGTGAGAAATTTACTAACTTTTCGTAAGAATTAAGTAAAAATTCAAAATTTCCTTCATCTGGCTGGTCTATACAGTGCGTCCCAGAAAAAACGAAACCGAGAAGTATTGATGTTTTATCATAACTTAATCACAACCATAATTAATGAATGATACATATTTGGAAAGCTTAGAGTCTCCTCTTTCAGTTGATGCTACTCACGTGATGCATATTTTACGCATGAGTGATTAAAAGCAATTTGAAGGAAGGAAACCAAAAAGACATTTGGCGGGCGGTATCTGAATTTCGAAGAAAAATTCATATTTCTAGAAAGCTCATTTTCTGCCCTTTCATATGACACCTCAATCAAGAAAAATGAGCCAGGAATAACAAAGTTCTGTTTGTTTAAAGTAGCCCTTACATTTTCATGATTTTAACAAACAAATTCGTTTTCACTGGGTGCCTGCCGTAGCAAAAAGCAGATTTGACAAAAGACTTAACTCCGTTTCGTTGACAATCAGCCATGCATGAAGACTCTCGTCTACGGCTGATTGTCAACGAAACGGAGTTAAGTCTTTTGTTAATTTCGTTTATTGATACGGCAGGCAACCAGTGAAAACGAATTCGTTTAATAAAATCATGGAAATGCAAGCACTACTTCAAACAAACAGAACTTTGTCATTCCTCGCTCATCTTTCCTGATTAAGGTGTCATATGAAAGGGCAGAAACTCAACTTTCTAGAAATGTGAATTTTTCTTCAAAATTCAGATACCCCCCGCCAAATGTCTTTTTGGTTTCCTTCCTTCAAATTGCATTTAATCACTCATGCGTGAAATATGCATCATATGAGTAGCATCACATGAAAGAGGAGACTCTAAGCTTTCCAAATATGTATCATTCATTAATTATAGTTGTGATTAAGTTATGATAGAACATCGATACTTCTCGGTTTCGTTTTTTCTGGGACGCACTGTATAACAAGTACAAGAAAGATTGTGAATTCACAAATTCAGACTTCAATGATGTCCATGTTACCCTTTTAAAAGACTTCTTTGAGTGGAAAGCCCATCTAGTTATTTGAGTATTTATATGTACATGTAGAACTCATTGCAATGCTTATTCTCTTGAAGTGCGAGGATAGAAAATGGTACTCATTAAAAATGTCTACAAGTTAACATTCCATAGAATTGATTATTACAGATTTAAAACTCAAACATAGTAGGTTGCATCTGTAAATGTGTTACAGTTTCTGAAAAATGTTTAGTGGAAGCATGTTCTAAAATGAGGCTGGGATAGCACTTTGTCAACTTATTACCATTTTGCAGGTCCATGTATTCAAATCACAAGTATTTATATTCAATAAATAGGCATTGATGTAGACTGCAAAGCTGTGTAGTATAATATTTCAATGATGAAATAGAAAGTGATATATGGACACAGAACCCAAAATATATATGTATAATGTGCAAGAATTACTCATTGAAAGAAAGATGGTTAACGTTCGCACAAAGTTTAGATGAAGTCTCATCTGTTTTCCGCTGATTCTACAAGGTAGTTTTCATTTGAACCACACTCGAGTATGCCTCCGCTACAAAGTAGCCGGAGGCATTATGTTTGAAGAAAATGAATTTATGCAAAAATAGCTCGTGATTGCATTATCTCTAGAACCGATTAATGGATTACTGCCAAACTTGGGTCATGTATGTATCTTGAAGAGCCAATGAACTGAATAGATTTTGGGGTCACAAGGTTAAAGGTCACAGGGCTCATTATGTATGCAAAAATAGCTTGTGAATGCATTATCATTAGAACCGATAGACAGATTACCATCAAACTCTAGACATCTACTTTTTCTCCTTTTTTTCTCTCACTTTGTCAGGGGAAAGTGCTATTCAATTTAAGCTAGAAATTGATATCATGTACAGTATGTTCAATGAAACAAAATAAAAGTCCATTCATTACATGTAATGATTTATTGTATTGCAATAAAGAGGAATTTGGTACCTTTTCTATATACCCTAATGGATTTAACTCTACATGACTACACAATATGATTTAGACTTTGAAACGACAGAGATTGTGTGGTGAAATTTCCTATTGCCCTAGAATTGTAGTTCATAATAGTGTATAAACACAGTCAACTTGTGTATTAAAGTGTATCAATCACCAAAACATATTTTGCTCTTGATGTAAGGGGTTCCATATGGCTATATTGTATGCAAAATATGAGCTTCAAATATTGCTTCTACGAAGAGATATTGCAAATTAAATGCATTCTCGGTGAACAGTATTAAAAATGTCTTGTTGAGTAAACTAGTTAACAAACGAGTATGCACTTGCGTAGAATAAGGCACGTATGGAACCCAAGTCTGATTTAGGTTCTGTGCGAGCCCTTTATGCAGGGTTTTATGTTGTCCTTTATTTTCCTCATACTTTTAAAACCGTTTACCTACTAATAATATTCCGCTTTTTAAAGCGCTTAATACATCTAGGATTTCTCTAAGCGCTTTACAGATATACTATTACCCCGGTCATTGGATTCAGTGCTTGCCCGCACAATCTCCACTCCCTGGGGAGCATTCCAGCCAGGCGTTACCTATATAATGCCAGGTAAAATTCCTGAGGAGGATTTTTATACATTCTAGCCACACATTATTTTGTTAGGTTATTGAGACACTTTAAGACCACCCAAGAGAAACATAGAAAGTGGCTTCTGTGTTAAGTGTTGGCTATGCTTTCTAAATGATATACGGCTTTCACAGAGGTTTACGCAAGGACTGAAAAGACAAATGTGAAATACTGATATTTTTTAATGTCAATGATATACTTCAATATTTTTTTTAAAAGAAATTCAAATCCTATGTCAAGAATTTAGATATTTTGAGACCAAATTTCAAAAAATGCAGACATCGGGTTTCCTGTGTTAATCAAATCTTGTAAATCAATTTTATTAAAGATACCGAAGTACAGAAATAACATAAATCATTTCATATAATTGTGATTTGGGTCATGAATTATGAAGGCATATTGTCATGTGAGTTAAAATCTTGTGTACTGCTCAATGTTCTATTATGTTGTTTTATAGTAGATTCTAAACTAATTATCGAGGAATCAGGTTCTCTCTTTGATTCATACATACATGTACCATATTAAATGTAAAGTTCATGTGTTACTAGCATTATATTCATGCACTTGTATTAAATGTGAATTCTATCAAAGAAAAGATTTGAACGATGCTAGCATGTCCTGTTGTTTGTCTTATCATGATTATGTGTTATAATGGAAATTGTTTGCCTGTGTAAATGGAGTTTGTCAAACAGTTCTGTTATTAATAATAATACAATCAGAAACTCACATGAGAGCATTGTGTGCTAGATTGAAATTGAACTCTGAATTTCCATTTCCCCTTTTTATCAAATAGACATATTAAACACAATTTTAACTATTTTCGAGAAAAAAACCTTAAAGACAATTTCAATACCCTATTATTGTATGTCCCTTAAAAATCACGTTCAGATTATGTAATATGTCATTATCATGTTTGCACAAATTAAACACAAGGCTATAGAAAGTTTTGGAAAGTAGTTGCTTCATGTTTATTGAACTTGCCAGAGGAGGCTATAACAGGAACATAACTAATGTACATGTAGGTAATTTGTAGTTCATGTTGTGGTTTAAAAATGAAAATATCTATTACTATCCATCTTGAAGGGAGGAGAAATTAATTATCCTTTAAATTATTTTAAAAGCCTTTCCACAGGCGACCCCCCCCCCCCCCCCCCACCGAATGCTATTTTGCCGTCCTTGCTCATAGTTTTGGTGAATGTCAAAATAAAATCCTTTGTTAAACCAATATTCAAAGAGATTGCACTTACTCTAATACTAATCATATACACGCTAAATCATTTCATAATTTCAATAAGTCTCACCCCCCCCCCCAAAAAAAAAGACTTAAATTGCTATGCCCTTTGCCTGTTGCCTGGGATATATTCCTCTTCTACTAGAGCATGGCCTAAGAAAATCAGGAATGCGCTCTTTTTTCCTTCATTTTCCTGTTTTTCTTTTTCTAATTTGTGACAGTAGATATAAAGTACGATATTCCTATGATCATTACAAACATTATTTTTGTCATTGAAACATTCAGATAATACATGTATTATTACATGACATAGGGTGGCACAAAGGGGTACATGTTACAGAAATCCTAGACAAGCTTAAGACAAATGGACAAAAGTTCTTTTTCTTCTTAAATGTGATATTGTGTCAAAAAATCTCCAGGCCAAAAAAAAAGAAAAACAAGAGAGGGGGGGAGAAAAAGGTTTTCATATTTCTCGAAAGCCTTGTGTCGAGTCTCCAAAATCTGAAAAGTTTTTGATTAGCTAAGAATGTCCTCTCTTGTCCCCCCCCCCCCCCCCCCCCGGTAATGCCGCCATCTATAAAAGTGTGGCAATTAGTATAGCTACCAGATGAGAAGTCTACGAAGTGAGAGGCAACAATTTTGTAAACATCATTGGGACATGGTTAGGATATAGATAGATTAAAGGTGGTGAACTGGTAATTGCCTTTAAGTGGAATTATATCGACCATGAGGAATTTTCGCAACGCGTTTCGAAAATTATGCGTAGAAAATTGTTCATATACTTGTACCGTATGGTCATACGTTTTGTGCTGCGCAAAGATTTAAGCAGCTTAATTTTGGCCATTACAAGTAGTGGTTTATCGATGTATACAAGTGCTCATTTTATGGATTTTATTGATAAAGAAAAAAAGAAGTCTCTTGGTCAATGGTGTCTGACAGTGAAGACTAGAGTTGACGGTTTTCCTTGCATAATTTGAATACTAGGACATTGCTACGATTATATTTCACAGATGGGACATACGTGACATATTCATAATTCCTGCAAAGTTCTACTGGATTTGATGTTGGCTGCAAATGGTATTAGGGTTCGTTTAAGGCCAGGGTACAATTTTGCCTCGATTCTGGTGGTCAATAAACAGCGTGGCGGATGATCATGGGAAAGTTGTTTTAAACCTGTGGATTAAAAATCTCCCATTATACGAGCAAGAAGTATATCGTCCTGACTTTCAATCAGTTCTACAGTTTTACCACTATGTATTTCATAATAATACATGGCTATACAAAGCGCATGTGTGTCAGCATTATAAACAAATTCTCATCTGTTTTGCTTCGTTTAAAGAATTATTACCAAAGATACAAATAAGGTGAATATGTCTCATTAAGATAGTTTATGAGTAATTGTGATGGACATTGAAAAATGGAAAGGTAAAGATCGGACAAGAGACAAGAGAAGCACATCCACCTCCCCCCCCCCCCCCCCCCACACAAAAAAAGTGATTACCTTTTTTTTTCTTTTTTTCCTCCCCCCCCCCCCCTTTATACAGTTTAATTTCATGTTTGTCAGATAAATTTGAAGTGTAAAGGCACCCAAAATGCGACGACCCTTTATTGGGGAGGGGAGGAGAACTTCAGAATTCCCCTTTTCCACATTATGGGTATAAACGGTCTCCTATATAGAGGCGTGTCTTGTTGGTTTTCTAGAACAGTTTGTTTGCAATTTTGTGGTCTTTGATAAACGTCTCGGGAGGTTCAGTGTGTGGACCATTTTCATTTTGTTTTACAGCAATTGATATTTGCTAACCATCCCAACCCCACTTCCCATTCCAAACATTCTTACGATGCCTCCAATGGCCTAATTACAAGATTAATTTACCCTTTTGTTTCATATCAATATCTTTGCAATATCTTCCATGTATGCTCGTTTTACACTGTGTTATCACAACTCTGTAATGAGACACTCCGTTACTGAATATTGACAACATTTCCTCGGCAGTAAAAGTTCTCTCCCAGCGTGCAGTCCCAAGTATTCAACCGCCCTCCTTTCGGTGGCGGCAAAATGTATGCTCTTACATTAGGGACACAGGCTTGGCATCCGGGTCCCCTTCTATTGCATTACGCACACGAGAGCACGCAATCTTCCCCGGCACCACTTCAATACCACAAACCCCATTTGATAGGGAGCACGATCAGAAAGCATTACGCTCACATCACTGAACGGATTTGTATGTACTTAAAGCACACAATCATGTACTTGGTTTCCACGCCGTGCCACTGCTTTTGAGATCGTGGACGAGGCAATATAGAGCAGACGATCGGTGTATATCATTTTGGCGGCATAAATACTTGGCGAAATATGGCGGACTGGAGGAAATTTCTTTGGACCTATGTGTGTATTTATGTGATGCATCTGATCCAAAGTGGTAAGTGTTTATGTCTTATTATTTCATCGTTGCTTAGGAACGAAGTCACTAATGCATTTTTCATATTCATCGATTTATGTTTTTGTGATGACAACATGACATGACAACATGATCCATGGCGCCATTCAACATGTCACGTGTATGCATATTCTATGCAGAGCTTTCACTCGATCTAATCCCGATGTGAACATCGGCAAATGTTTGTTCGTTTGTTTGTTTGATTGTTTGTTTTACTTTATTCCGGTTTAAAAGAAAGTTCCTCTAGGTAGGTTTTCAACGCTAAGTGCTTACAAATGTTCAATTAATGTTATTTAATCATATTCTTTGAGAGGATGTCTAATTAGATGTCAATCATAACACATAAACAAACCCACACATAGGTCCTTTCATAAATGAATGACAGATTAACTTGGCAAATGAAAATGGTAACTAATTTGTGGGGAGAAGTGAAAACTAATCATGAGCTACAAAGATGACAGGCATATTTTGTTAGAAGTTTGGTAAAGGTACCGTCTTTTGTCAAAATCAACTTCCCAATATCTAAAAAGAAGATGAAAATAACTAACAAGTAGAATATGATGATGATAATGAATGTGATGATGATAATGATGATGATAATGAATATGTTGTTGATGATGATGATGATGATGATGATGATGAAAAGCGAGTGACTGAAGCTAAAGAATTGGACTTTTAGTAACACATAATAGGCGGAATAAATTCATTATTAAAAGAAATGTAAAGCAGCGCTCAATTTATAGCCCGAATATAAGATGATAGTAATATCGTTTGCCTGCAAATGATTATGTAAGAATATATACATAGCATATACCAGCCGTCTGTAAGCCTATTCTTATTATTGTCGTATGGCTCAATGTCATCCAAATACCTTGCATACATCCCATTCACTAGAATATGATGGAGAGTTGTTCATTCTTCTGCTCACAAAAGGGAGATATTTTGTAGTCAAAATATTATAAAATTAATTCTACTGCAATGTAACTCTCATGTTTTGTACATGACTAATGTTCGATGTTGGATTCGCGCTCATGCTCACACACAAACACACACACGCACACACTATACACTCAAACAACACACTCCACAAACTCATAAACAAAGATCGTTTAAACATATTTTCATTTTAAATTTCACCTTAAGATTTGTTTTAGGCTGCCATCCTAATCAAGCATCGCTTATAATTGCGGTCTCATTCACTTTTTTCCACGGATAGTTCGGATAGTACATTAAATTTATAGTAATATGTTATAGAAATATTAAGTTTCGTTGTATATACATGTATATGTAATAAACAAAAAACATTTTCACATGAAATTATTATTTTTTGTATATTTTGTATTATACCTTTCGTTTATGTTTACTTTGTTATTTAATTATCATATTTGTAAAAATGCAAAAATAAAAATCAAATCAAATATATTAGAATTCAATTTTGAAGTGACATACCATGAAGCGATCGATACTGAATCACCCACATAATGCAATTCAGCCACGAAATATGGTTGCCATATTCTTTACATAATGAAAAAGACGCACACTCATAATGCGATTATTCCAGACGAACAGGTCAATCCAATACAAGATAATATGATTTACACATGATTAGTTCCTCCGGTCTATTCTCATTCTCATACTCGGGAATTGAGGGATGACTCAAACATTTCATAGCATCAATATTGCAGGTCTGGAGCCACAATAAGAGTACTGGCTGTCATTTATATTATTTCGAGGAGATACATTAATGTTTATTTTACTTCTTCCATGAAGCTCGCTCTCGAAGGTGGAGCACAAAAATGTTGTTCACAAACTCATTTGATATGAATGATGATAAAATGGATGTTTACACAGTGTCAGAGCCCGGCAGATTGTGACGCTCTTGGAGCTCTGAAAATGCATGCATTATCAGTACAATAATAATCTCAACGCAAGTATGCATGTATGATGAATGTCTTTACAAGTCAATCATCTGAATGGTATGCGTATTGTGCGTTAGATATTATATCAGAGGAAATTATTGTAGACAGGTATTTATTTTCCACGTTTCATAGAATGAAAATGAAACCTCTATTCACAGTGGCATAGCGTGGGTTCAACATGATATAGGAGCATTGGTGTGGGGGGGGGGCACTGGTCTTACTACTAGTAGGTGAATGAAATGGAATAGAACACGGCCGTCGAGCAAGGGAGGGGGTGCAAGGGGGTCGTATCGTCAAAAGGGCTCTTATGAAATACGCATTTCAATGAGACTTGGGTTCCAAGAACCACGCCAATTATGTTTTCCCCACCTGGTGCATGGCTGAATAATGAAATTAAAGAGAAGCCTGAGTTATGGCAAAAGTTTATCGATATCTGGAAGCAGTGTTTCTTACTCTCAGTGATTTAATGAAAAACACAACACTCTTTCTTTTTTTTCTCTCTCTCTCTCTCCCTCTCCCTCCCCATCTTTCCCCCTCTCTCTCTCTCTATCTATCTCTCTCTGTCACTTCCCCCTCTTTATCTCTCTAGTGCTCTCTCTCTCTCTCTCTCTCTCCCTCTCTTCTCCTCCTCTCTTTCCCTTTTTTATTTCTCTATTTCTTTCTTTCGTTCTCTCTTTCTCTCGCTCTCTCATCTCTCTCTCTCTCTCTCTCTCTCTCTTCTCCTCTCTTTCCCTTTTTTTATTTCTCTATCTCTTTCTGTCGTTCTCTCTCTCCCCCCCCCCACCCTCTCTCTCTCTCTCTCTCTCCCTCTTGTTTATTTTTTTGGGGAAGCGTTCCAGGCCCATGCCTATCGTAACTACGCCACTGCTTATGAAACTCATCAATCTCCTGGACAAACCTCATGCCGGATACCTCTCCGAAGGCGAGTCATCATTATGTGGCTTAATGGGGGAGAAACCACATCATTATTACTGACTTTATACATGTAGGTGGAGTATTCGAATGAAAAGAAATACCTCTGTTGCTCCAACTCAGGTTTCGACAGGGTTTTCACTCGTGCCTCAATTACGTGGAACAAGACATCGTATACTACTGAATGAACACAAATTATCATAATGAATGAAAAATTGATTCATACAAATTAATAAGCAATCATGTGGTTATTTTTTTCTTCAAGTTCAACCTTCTTAAATAAAATCGGATCCACCATGCTTCATACGATGGTGGTGGTGGTGGTGGTGGGGAGGTGGGGTGGGGGGGTAGGCTACAGTAATTCCAACACACGGCACTGTATGTATGTCCTGAGATTCTTGGACATCATTATAGCTTGTTATCCTCCACTTAATGAGGGAGTAGCCCAGCGGCCAAGCAGGAATTCTTTGCATTCAAGAATCTACTCAAGACTACTAGGCTATACCAGTCCAACGCAGCTAGCTTTGTAGACGAAGCGACATATTATATTACGAGTTGGCTCCTCCGTGGTTCCTCTATAGAATGTGAGCTATGTATGTTATCATTATGCAGGGGTATGATAGGGACAACATACAACATTGTTGTAACAGTAGTGTATCGTGGAATTCGTAAGTACAATGTGGCCTGTAAATTTACAACAACAAAATTATTGCCTCTTTTTATGAAACGATTGTAACAATAGGGTTTACTAATGTATTTTCACAGAACTTTATTGATCAATGTCGTGGAGATGGATGAATCGTAGGAGATATAAAATTATAATATATCCATTAAGGATAAACCATGTTGTCACAATCATTTCATGAAAAGAAGTGAGACAACCAATTTAAATGTTAGGCTTCCTGGGAGAAATTTCACTTGCTCTAAATACTTGTTTGGCTTGCACCCAGTAAATTGAGACAGCAATTATTATTTCAACTTTTTGGTCAACTGTGTATTTGAATAGTAGTAGAAGTAGAATAAAAGGTAAGCGAGCACAAGGCATGAATTTATAAGTAAAAAAACTATAAACAAAGAGGAAAATGGTCATCACATTTTCAGGTTCTTTTTTATAGACTGTTTAAGCAAACAAATTCAATAGCTCAAGTGGTGGATATATAATCACTTTGCAGAAGAAAAAAAGAAGGGAGAAAAAAAGGAGAAAAACACACTTTATCTTAGACCCATTATACCAGAATCTTTAATGAAAAGCAAGTGCGTCTATAATCAGATTTAAATGTGTATGTCCATTTTCTTTCGCTATCGCTAGCCCAGATGGCCCTAGCCCCTTAAGGTCATACTCCATCATGACCCTAATTCAATGGAATCAGTAGATTTATTCACCAATCATATGGCAATGTAGGTAAATTTATCCAATTAGAGATGGCCTTTCCCTTGGAACAGGCATTTATAATTGAATCCACAAAGGCCATACAGGGCCTCATGGAAGACCACCATTATTGGTGATAATGAGTCACCCTGTCTAAATATCAGAAATAAATAAATGAATAAATAAATAATACCTAAATGAAATGGCTGCTGCTAATTTTCTGACAAAAAAAATAGAATGTAAATTTTGATGATTCCGAGGGCGCTCACGTTGCCATGGTCGTTGTATTATGTGTGAGTCGTCAGCTCAAAATGAACACGAAGTTGTCTGAGCTGAAATGTTCATTCTGCGTATTTTCCGTAGTATGAAATCCCATGATTTCCAGCGATTTACAAGACTATCAGTTTATTCCAGTAGAAGTCGGCTAGTTATCACATTTACTGCGAGTAATAACTATTAAAGAAATAAGTAAGAGGGTATCATTACCCCGTGTGATCGGAAGATATTTTGCACAGAGCCTTTGGGTGACTTTAATGCGAGGGTTTTAAAGTAAGATGAAAGAGGTACCCCAAAAATACATTAACAAAAAAATACCCATTCTGTACACAAAGAGAATGTTCGACTAACATACCCGGGCAGAGGGTTGGTCTCATAAACTGGGAGGTTTTAATAATAATTCCACATCGAAATTAAATCAAATCGCATGAAATGTTATTTATAAACATAATTTTGAAGCATCGATATCAAGTTTGTAAAAAAGGGACAAAATAAGAAAAAACGATATGTTAACATCTTCGTTAGATAATAATGAGTATAGTCAGGGGCGGCGATCCCGGGGGGGACGGGGGGGACACGTCCCCCCCCTCGATTTTTGTAGGGGGGGGATCGTCCCCCCCGGAAAATTTGAAAAAGTGCAAAAAAATAATGTACAGCAAATACTGACTAAAGACTGTAACACACTATTAGGCTTTGGAGGGCCCAAGAGTGCAGCGTTTAGACAAATAAAAATGCGAAAATCTTCTGGCTCGGGAGCTTTGCTCCCTCGCATAATATCCTTCAAAATGTACAAGTAAATATTGTAGAAAAGTGAAGTGTGAAAACAGTACATTGTTTGTTTTCATACTATAGTTTTGCTAAGGAATATAATTCTGTAATACAACAAAACTTCAAAACCTATGAGGGGTAGTCACTTTCGTCACCTTCACCCCTCTCATTAATTATGCTCACTCACTCAGGCTTGGGGCAGTCCCCCCCCCCCCCCCCCTCCCGATAAAACTCAAACGTGGCTTATTTCTAATTCGATACCAGTGATTAATTTACAAATGTTGCTGCCCCTATACCCCACCAAGGGCCCTAAGGCGGGCCCCTGGTTGCTCAGCTGACCACAATTAAATGCCTAAAACACCTGAGCTTCCGGGGGCTCCGCCCCCTGGACCCCACCAGGGCCCTCGGCAGGCCACTGGATGCTCATCTGATCATATTCAAAAGCCTAAAACCCTGAGCTTCCGGGGGCTCCGCCCTTAGACCCCACCAAGGGCCCTAAGGCGGCCCCTGGATGCTCATCTGATCGTAATTTAATGCCTAAAACCGCTGAGCTTCTGGGGGCTTCGCCCCCTGGACCCCACTCCGATTAGTGACCTGCATGCAAGTGTCACAAATAAGGTATCAAAATATGCTCATCTGACCCTTATTAAATGCCTAAAAACTCTGAGCTTCATGGGGCTCCGCCCCTGGACCCCACGCCAATTTACGCCCCATTTGCTTTGCTCTATCTGATCGCAAACACTTTAGCCCCCCCCCCCCCCCCCACTCCCACCTTGAAAAACGTTCCGCGGGGCCTGTATGTAACATGTAAGAGCGGTGATGATTTGGATTTTTTTCTCCCCCCCAAAAAACGATTATGCTCATTACATCACTCTTCCCTCGTTCCTCGCATTTCGTCCCCCCCGGTCATGAAAAGAAATCGCCGCCCCTGAGTATAGTGATGACGTTGTGCTTGATGGGATATTTGAGGTAAACAAGCCGTAATGCTTGTCAAGGTCGTGGATTCGATGAAAGTGTATTTTATTGATGCATCTTGTACCAGATCGATTAGTTCGTTTCTACTAGATTGCATATACAAGATGACTACTTAGAAAGCAAGAGGGGGTGGGGGAAACGAATGTGGTTTACGGAGGAGGGATATTATATTCAAACCAAAAAATAACTCCGGTGATCACTTGGATAGGCTACATGATACAATAGTTTTAGATTAGTTTGGAGGCAATCCCAATGCTTATCAACCCTTTGAGGGAATACTTCTCTGGCTCTGTCTACGAAGCTCTATGATTTATTCTTGCCTCCCACCACTTATTCAGGAACTAATTACTTCTCAGCTGATGTCTCATCTTGCTCAAGAGTGTCATGTATCGACATCATGTATAATGGATGCTACACGAGGGGATGTCGCACTAACAATTATGTTTAATTCATGGAGATGATGTAAATTGTTTATGTCATGAAACACATTTGTTTCTCTCTCTCTATCCAGGTAGGCCCTATATTAAATGGGTACCTGGTAAATACCGGGGTGATAATTAGTGCAGGGCTCTCGGAAGAGCAGTACTTATGATGCTACCCTGATAAAGAGAAACATATCTTTCATCTCCTGTATAAAGAGGAGGAAGTGAGAATATAGCACTCATGAACACTACCTGAGATGCATGCACAATAATTTATTGAAGAAAATGTGGAATAGCTGATATTACTTCAAAGTCTGTATAAAACATCATCGCAAAGACTCTCACGAAATCGTCTTTAGGGTAATTATAGAAATGATAGGATTATGCCAAATGCTATTGCTAAAGTGGCGCACAAGGCTAAAATTGTGTTCGGTTGACTTTTTTTTTTTTGGGGGAGGGGGTGGCAAGTCTTTACGATCGTGCCTTTTATGTAATTTCTTTTACAGGCCGAGGTTTATAGATGCACCAGCAGCATGCTTCTCAGAACAACCGTGAGAGAGAAGGGGAAGGCCGAACTAACTTGGGTGGATTCATATTACAAAGATCTTCATTCTCAAGCTGGAGCAAGCATCGTGCCCCCCCCCCCCCCACACACACACTCAGTGTTATTTAGGAAGCACCTCCCTATCTCCGGTGTGAAAGTCAATGGAGGGCCGGACTTTGTCCCGCGAAAAAGTACCCCTTTACCAGAGATTTGGAAACACGCATACAGTCCCTCCGACCCGGAGTAGTTCGGGGGGGGGGGGGGGGGGCGGGCTAAGCCCATGTCATCTGGCGCACTTGGTACTCGAAATATAAAGCAAGCACCTTAGTTTGAATGACTATTTTTTTAGTGTAAATGTAATGCTCATCAACTATTATCAGCTCATAATAATAATAATAATAGTAATAATCTTTTATATCTACTCCAAATTTTATTAAGTTAAATCGAAAAAGAAAATTCTTTTTGCCCAATTTATTGATCGTGAGCCCGGCAGCCACTGAGCATCGCCAGATCGACGTACTTGCTATATCCCTTATTGTTGAGCGCCAAATAAGGTAGCAGCAACTCCCGTCTTTTAACGCAATTGATATTTTAAGACACATCGTTGATGTAGAAAAGGAATAGATGAATTATGAAACCAGACTTTCTTGTACTCATATAGGAGAAACGGATTAGTTTAGTGGTCAGCTAATGTCTCTTCATGACTGGGGATCGAATCCGAGTGTCGCGGTTAGTGGATTTGATTGTCAGCACAAACTTGTATCAGAAATGATTGACAAAGGATAATTAGGATGCTTTGCTCTGAAATGATGGCATTTACTCAGTGCCTATAATATCGATAAGGCTAATTACAAGTTATGCATGCAGGAATCATAATAATTGATGCAATCCCTAGATAACAATAATTTAGTCATTAGGATCTTTTGATGAATCCAGCTGTAAGCAGAAACAAAACAGAAAACAAGAAACGGATGTAAATAGCTTCAGTATATTAAAAATGACAGTATCCTCTGACACTTGCTACATTGTCACTGTAGTGACGATGTTGTTGTTGTTGTTATTATTATTACTGTTGATGTTAGTCATTATGTTTTCACTTAGCAAAGTGCTAAACTATCAAATACATTTAGAATGGGCCTAATTAATGACACTGACAAATAATCATCAGCTCTATGGCTAAAGGAACCCTTTACAACACTCACAATGTGATGCAATACATTGTGAAGCGGAATTACATTCGATAATTAGACGCACAGTATATTAGCAGGAAAAATGGCTGGGTAATAATATAGTCAGACGTGTCCTCTACACCCCTCCATCTCGTATCGGCATTTCCGTCGAAATTTCCTCCGGAGTACCCTCCCAGAACAACACATCTGCCTCGTAATAACCCACATCACAAAATTCGATAATGCAACCGCCCTAGTGAGGCTCCAAGAGATAACAATTATACCTTACTCTTCCTGTACCATTATGATGCAAGCTTTGTTGGGTTCATTTCATTAAAACGAATGGTACTACATGGAATTCAGGATGACTCATTTTCTTTTCGTTGGAAATTTCCAATGAAGTGATGAGGTAATGTCAATGAAAACAAGAAACATGAAATTCAAAATGTTAGTGAAAGTGGTAAAATAAAATCTTGAAGCAAAAAAGCTACAAAATTCTTTAATTGTATAGATCCATACACAGACTGGCAACTTTTTGATTAACAAACTTAATTGATAAAAATTCCACAATTGGAAAAAACTAACCTGTTTCGTTTTTATGAAGTATGTTCATTTTATACAGAAGGACATAACAACATATTTCCAGAGATAATATTTCAGGATCAAATTTGAAAAGAGTGTTTTCAGTCGGATGGAAGGAAAGGAATTATTTAATAGAACAAGGAGAAGCTTTTTTTAAACCGTTTTATTGAATTTAATTTAAAATCTGGTTGAACTCTAACACTAATCATAATAATTTATGAACATCACACGCAGTGCGCAGTATACTTGATAACCTCTGATATTTGCATTTTGCGGTATTAGTTTAATTTGCAAGATACAAATCGAGCTCAAATGTCAGAGCTCGCTTTTGATGGAACAATCATGGTGGTTCATTACCAATTACACAAGCTAAAGGTTAGTTGTACTTGACTTATAAAGTGGTATCTATTAAGCCCATATACTGTACCATCTTCCTCCGATCCGATTTTAGACAAAATTACAATTATTTTAGATAAAGAAATCTAAACAAACATAATCTTCCTGGTGTAGGTTCTAAATAATGATAATAATCATACAAACCGGAATTGCAATGCATTTAACCTTTCTTGTCAAAATAAAAGCCTAATGGGCTTCAAATCATAGACAATGAACTTGAATAAAATGAACTTGAACTTGAACAATCGCGCTAATTGTATGACGTCACTACGATTCTGAGCCGATTTTGCTATCCCTCCTCCAAGGAAACAGGAAGTCCGTAATTTCAATTTTATCAATCATAATGACTACTAAACTCATCAATCATTAAGCTTTTAGAAGTTTGAATGTTCATATCAAATGCTACTATAAATTATTCCAAAATCGGATCGTATTACCAGATCGTTTAGTGTGCGGTGGGCTTTAGACATCTCAACTGTACATTGCATTATTATACCATTGGATATGCATGTATAGGCCTATATTAATATGTCCTTCTCTTGCCCAGCTAGCTCTCTGGTTGTTTGCCATTTAAATGATTACCGTCCAGATTTCTCTCTCAATTGTGAAGTCAAACTTAGATTTGTGACGACTACATTGTGGAAGAAAATGTGTAGAAGTTATTGGAATAGGTTGATAAGAAATGGTCGTGTATTATAAGGTTTTGGATTTAATGCTAACAGAGAGAGAGAGAGTCTTGTTTTTTCATTAAATGACTAAGAGTGAGAAACACTTCTTCCAGATAGCCTATCGATATACTTTTGCCATAACTCAAGCTTCTCTTTAATTTCATTATTCAGCCGTGCACCAGGTGGGGAAAACATAATTGGCGTGGTTCTTGGAACCCATGTCACATTGAAATGCGTATATCATAAGAGCCCTATCGAGCATTAAGTAGGAGGCGAATCGGTTTTGAATATCATCTGCCTGCCTGGCGAATCCATTTACATGACGGAGCGATAAAAACTCTCGTCTTTATATTGATTGTATGGATACAATTTCACCGTGTTAAATAATTTTGTATTAAATTCACCTTTAAGTTCCAGGTGGCATCAGCTACATGATACATCATCGATTCGATATTGTTTTTGCCTATTCTAGGAAATGAAAGGATGTACTTTATGCGCTCTTGTATACACAAAATTATTCAGGCATGCCTTGTTTTAGAGATCTTGTGAATCCTCATGACAATATAATAAAATTGAGGGGGCATTGGCCTTATAAAACGAATTAAATGCGTTAAATGCGATGAGGGTTTCCAATACAATTATTCCATATCTATTCTGATTAACAAAGTGACAACGAAAGACCAGTCAGAAGTTTACATTTGTAAATTCAAAGACCAATCTTACGTTGCATAATATAGAAGGGATTAACATTATGATAGTAGAATACTCACAACCTAACTTTTTTGTTGTTTTTTGTTCACGGTTGTACGACACATGCTCCTGCGACGATTCATCCGCGGTCAATTTCCTACACTAATCAAAGTCTAACTTCAACCATGGACCTACTTATAAGTAGGTCCATGCTTCAACCCAGCACCCAGTACCCAGCACTGTATTTTATCTTTAAAGGCATATATTTTATACCAGTTCTGATCATGCGATTGCATTGTGAAAGAAACGTTGTGGAATCGATCAGAAAAGGTTGATCATCTAGCATATAAGTATTGGTGTGTACTGCAAGGGTCTGGATTCATCAAAATGATAAGAAATTTGGCCAGTCTTTGTAAGGTTACAAGCACTGTACACAGAAAGATGTATATGGGACTACGCGATAATCCAGTCCGGATAGATATAATAATTAGTAGGCGGTTTCCCGGCAAAATCTGTATTATCACGTATTGTCAAAACATATTCTTTCACAGTCATGATTGGTAATAAGAGCTTCCATTTCATTTTTTGAGAAGGGGGCGTTTCCAAAACTGTTCTATACCTTTAATAGCTAACCCTTACCATAACCTAAACTAAAAGTCGACTGCAACCCTCACCCTAACCCTATACTCATGACGATATACAGCACTTGACGTTAGAGCAAACGTCAGATCACTGTTTTTCAAATAGTGCAGAGTCTGCAGACGATTTGTAATATAAATCAGTGGTATGTCTGGATGTCTGGAGGATTAGAAATTCCGCCATCATCGTGTAATTTGCAGGCTCAAACCCTTATCCATCATGGCGTAACACTGCCTGCACTTTGAGACTAGGCTGACAGCATACTGCATAGACTCTGTACTCAAGCGGTTCCGGGCACAGCTAGAGACTGACAGAACCAGGCTCTGCTCAGGGTTTTGTGGTAAATTCTCAAATGAAAAGTTTTAAATGAGAGTCTTTGACTGCAGACTAGTCATCAGGTCTGTGAGTATAGAATGCTGGCGACGACGAGACCATAGACCGACTAACTTTGGGTAGATAAGATCATGACCATGAGGATGATATCAATGTCGACAGCTTGGAGGGTGAGCAATGAGGCCCTCATCATCGAGTGAATTGTTTACATTACATACCCCCGGTGAGACGATGTCCTACCCCTCATCATCATGATCGTAGCGAAGAATGGATCATACATTACATACCCCCGGTGAGTCGATGTCCTACCCCTCATCATCATGATCGTGGCGAAGAATGGATCATACATTACATACCCCCGGTGAGACGATGTCCTACCCCTCATCATCATGATCGTAGCGAAGAATGCAAGTAATGTGCTCCTATTATGAACACAGTTATCATGATGTGATTACAACACAGTAATGACCAAAGAATGGCACGTCAATCAAATAAGTATACATACCTCGATCCATTTCACTATGGGACTTACTGGTTACGGGTGAAAAGAACAGTTGTTGCTGATGAGGAACCCTGAGTAAATAAGACCATATCATTAATACCTATCTTTCTTATTAAGTATTTTCAGATATTTTGTTAGCATAATTTACATTAGCTTGGGGTGCCCAATTCTAAAATATATTTTCTTCCTGGGGAGGGACAACAAAATATTATGAGAAGTTAAATATACCATCTTCTGTTTTTGGCTAGGGGAAAAGTGCCGTCTCATTTGCGAACCCGACATAAGCCTATGCTTTTAGGATTTACGCCTTCTTCCTTTTGTTCAAACTGTTTATACTCTTAAGATTGCTCATGTAATCATGTATGTACAAATTAAAATCTATTAATTGGGTATTTTGTTGATATGAAAAAATGGAAGAAAATAACTGTTACGTTGAACCTTGGATTATCGTCGGCAAACTGAGAAAAGATCTGTTTGAATTAGGGTTTTAGATGTCAGTTCAGTGACGACATTTTATTTCACACTGAACTGTGAATATCTTGGCATTTATATATTATATATATCATGGTCATCTTTATCGGGCCGCCCTCTGACACTACCATGCGATAAATTCTTGTTTCGTTTAAAAAAAATAAAAAATAAACATGTGGGACGGTTTAACTCTGAAATGCTCTGTCACATTCTCCTATACTGTAGATTGTATCATTATCTGCCATAAGCTGATGAATGACAAGCCCGAATACGATTTAGCTACTTCACTTTATTCAGTTCAGCATCTACAGACTTCTGCATTATTCATACCGGAGTGTTGGCCAGTCAGTAGAGCATCCGCCTCACAACCGGGAGGTCGTGGGTTCGAGCCATGGCCGCGTCATACCAAAAGACGTTAAAAGATGGGAGTTGTTGCTACCTTGTTTGGCGTTCAAGAATTAGCGATAGAGCAACTTCGATCTGGCGCTGCTCAGTGGCTGCCGGGCTCACGATCAATTGGGCAAAAAGAATTTCCGTTTCGGTTTAATAAAATTTGGAGTGGACTTATAAGGCTATTATTTATTTATTTATAGGACTTGATGAATATAACGCGCAAGGGAGGCGTTCCTGGGGGAGGGGGACACGTCCCCCCACCCCCGGGAAATTTGAAAGGGTGCAAAAAAAAATGTATAGCAAATACTGACTAAAGACTTGCAACACACTTTTAGGCTTCGGAGGGCCCAAGAGTGCAGCGTTTAGACTAATACAATGCACAAATCTTCTCGCTCGGTCGCTACGCTCTCTCACAATAATATCGTCAAGTTGTACAAGTTAGATATTGTAGAAAATCTCGCATTTCGTCCCTCCCCCCCCCCCCCCCCAGTCATGAAAAGAAATTGCCGCCCCATTTTTAACGCAGTGATATCCCTGGTAATTTAAAAGTAGGACAATTTTACGAGCGAGGTTCAAGCCCTTCATACAAGTTATGTTCTGATGCATTGAGAGATAAAAAGAGCAAAATTGGCCTCTGTCTGGAAACTGAATAGCGTAGCGTACTTTATGAGCATGAGTATGAGAGAGGTGATTATTCTGATGGAGTATGTATTCATGAACAGATGAACAATAATCATGCACGGACATGGTTTACTACCTTTATAGTACATCATATCATATCTTATGCACATGATTGTACTTTACAGTCGAGAATCATTCGCTGAATGTTTTCCAAATTGTACAGAGCGGCTTCTTTGATATTTTCGAAGTCGTTTTGTAGATATAAAGGTAAAATTATCGTGTAATCGTAATATTTCTATAAATTCTTATTTATATGAAGAACTGAAAGTACATTTCTCCTTAAACATGAAGGATTAGTCTTATATTTTGTTTAAAGAAGATAAATTCCACTGCTGTGTAGTGACGAAAACAGATGTTTATTTCAATGCTCTGATCACTTGAAATAACGACCGTATCTAATGGCAGCTGTAAACTGTCTTTGCTTTCAGTAGAGGCGGTGAACATTAAAAGAAAATGGTGCTTCCTGTGAAGCCGTGCAGTGGAAACTCTCCGCTAATTACCAAGCTTTCACTTGCTGCTGGTCAGAATAAAAAAGAGAGAATTGAGCTTCGTGTCAAAGGGGTTTTAACTTCCGTTGAATGGAGCTGAAGAGCTTGGTTGTACAGCATAAAATGCTGGTTGAATACACACTGGCCAAATTTCCTTTCAGTAACTAGTCTAGGAATCTGTAAAATGAGACGTACAGTCTTAATTTTTACCAGGATTGTAACACATAAAATCATGTGTGGAGCTTGGGGTGGGTTTTCTGCAAAGCTTCTCTTAATCCAACAGAAGCTAGGTTTGGTAAAGGTCAAACATAATGGCCAGATTTCTTATATTTGTTCATGTTAAAAATATAATAATATCAACGTAACATAAAACTTTGGTCCTAAAATATACCATGATTCAAGTATAAGTAGAAATGGTGTTAAGCATTGCCAATTTGTTGGACCAAGACATGAAAATGCGCATTTGAAAGGATAAATCGGATGAAGAGAACAAAATGATAGTAGGGATGGTTCAGTATGAAATCACTGCTACGAATTAAATATTGAGAACATGTTTATAAATAGGAGAATAGTCGAAAAATTATATAAATGAGAAACGAACAAGGAAAGTAAGATTACCCCAGAGCGTGATAAATGAAAGCTTGAATCATGATGAATCATGCTAAACAAGATTACTTTCTGTGCAGACGAGGGAGAGATAAGAGAGAGGCGAACACTCTCGAAATGCCGACTTGAATTTATGATGGAAAGGGTGGAAAATTAAAATCTGTCACATCCATCCCAAATGGATAAGAGTTCTTACAATCATGTTCTTTGATCGTCATACACTGGCGCCTGTCTGAATATAATTAAATATATAGGTTTGAGTTCATACGACTCTGACGAGAAAGCAGACATAATGGCTAATTGACTTCTCCTCTCCAAGTGAACTATTGATGCGGGTCACGGTGCTTTCACATAGAGTGATTGCCGTGTTTAAAGGGAAACTTGACGACACATGATCATAGTACGACCCTCTCGCCTTCCCTGGTATTAACACATCCAGGGCATAGGCTTGTTCCAATAAATTTCAATAACTAAAAATGTTAGATACCTTCGCGATAAGAGCAAACATTTTATAAACGACCTGTGCCCACGATTGATGCATTACGTTTTTGACGTCGAGAGTTCTTATGAGAAATGAGTATTATTAAGCTTTTAACTCGCCATCACTTTGAAACTTTTAGAATCCATTTTACCACACAAAATGACTTTGAATGTGGACACTCTTTATTGTTCAAAATGTTCATATAAAACAATCTTGTTCAATGAATAAAACAAAGAATGAATGGTATGATTCCAATTCATGTCATCTTAAAGAGAAATCGTTTACAATTATTTTTCTATAATATATAAGATAGTTTAATATCAAATATTTGTTTCAAAATCTTAACTGTAGATAGTTTCCATATTCTTATTTGCTGATCGTAGTTAATGCCACTGCTAAAATGAAATAATGTACGATATATTACATTGTCTCTAAAATTGTGTTTCGAATTATATAATTAGATATTTTTTATTTATCTCAATATAAAGTATCGGTTTGATCCTTTCATTAGAATTGGCTGAGGTCAGTGAGGTGTCCAAGAAACCAAATATACAACGCTAAGATTGATGGAATACGTCCGTGCATGGTCACTGACTAAACTTGGCATCTCAAGAGTATTTGAGATAGATTGCTCTCCCTGGGATGCGAGGGCAGAGCTATCTACAGAAATACGTTTTTCAAATACAAAGTGAATCCTGTTTCTATGACTTCAAAGGAAAATTACCCCCACAAACATGTAATCGGGACCCTTTGACTAAATTATGAAGTAAAAGCAGCCATCCATTGAAATGACTGCGGCATAGCAGAACCTTAATGGTAAGATTGAATAGTCATTAGTTTGTGAATTCTTTGATGCTACGCGTATGTCATATTATACACTTGTACATACAACCCTATACAACAACAATAATCATGAGAGGGGGAGGGGCTTTTTTCTACAATGGTTCAATAAATTGAACCATTGTATAGTTGTACTGCGCTCAGAGACGGTATTTCGTATTTAGTGTCTTATAAACCCAGATTTATAAATTTATAAATTCCGTTGCTTTTAAAAAACATTATGCCTCTTACTATTGATATTTAATGATATTGTGATATCTATGTTATGGAACCTGAATTATAAGCTTTGCTCTCCAGGTTTCCTCCACAATACAGCTAGCAATTATTGTTCTAAATACCACTTAAATAACTTAATTTATCTCCAAATCTTGTATCATCTTTTAAAAAATTATTTCTATTCTCATAATGATTATGTTTAGTGAGAGTCTTTGTAACTTTATTCGCTGTTATTGTGGAAATAAATGAAATGAAATATATCCCATCACCCACACGCACGCCACACACGCACGCACACAACACACACGCACACACTCCACCCACTAACAAGATAACATATCTATTTCTGTGTAGTCCAGTTACCTAGAATCAAATATCACCATCTGCGCAGACGGCAGGTGAATGATTTCCTTTTAACCGGAGACGTATCGTCTTTACGCAGGAAACCGATGAATTTTGTTCCTTGCCCTTTGTCAGTCAAAATGCGATGCATCATATTTTTCCCTTTCATTGGTAGTTGGGATGGTCACTTCTTTTTTAGCTGTATTTACATATACAATACATAAATTGTGTTACTACAAGTACAAGCCATTATTTTGTTTATAATAAAGGGCCTATACAAAGCTTTGACTGTACATGTATTTCAAACTACTGATTTTCGCTCAAATGTATATTTCTTTCTTTTTTGTGATGGTTTTATCAATGTTTAATGATGTGTATGTGGGGGGGGGGGGTCTTTAGTTCATTACCACAATGTTCTAAACAAGAAATATAACATCATTCAGTTGACAATACCTTTAGATGGCACTTACATCATGCATGAAGTCATTGTTAGTATTGTAAATTAATATAAATAACCTCTCGCTGATACATCTTTAAAACACCAATCATCCAAAAACCACTGCCAAACTCAAATAAATCCTCTCTCCTAAATCTCCGATTTAAAAGTAGCAGAGCCTGAAATCAATACGACTGACTCAGAGAATGTCCAGTACAGGTATATATGTCTGTTATTCTAGGCTGTTATGCAGCATCATTCTAAACAATTTGAAGCAAAGTATATTTAAATGAAATACATCATAAACCAATCGCAAAATGGAATTTAGGAGTAAGACTGAATATTCAAAAGGAAAAGGAGAAGAGTACCAATGATAAGTAGAAGTGTAAATACCTAAGATCCATGAATAAAGAATGAGAAGAGAACACAGGAGCATACCAGGTGAGATGGAAAACTTGGTACGTAGAGGATATGAATGGAGGAAGGAATTGGATGAGGTATTGAAGTAAATAAATGTGTAAGTGAATAAGCAAAATAATGATGTGAAATGAATATGTATAGAGATAAGTGACTAGAGAAACAAATAGTAATTGTAACAAATACAAGTATAGAATGAGTCTAATTTTAACTCTTACAGTATGATTCAAAGTGTTCTCATCCATCCTCCCAATAATGGCAATGCTTGCGTAATATAAGCCTGTAATAGAAGATGCATTTCTCATGCACAAGCACATACCAATGTTGGGAACTTCAGAGCTTACAATAACCTTCTATTGCTGCGTGTCAGAACGGTTTTGTGTTGCTACTGGACAGTGTGTGGGATTAGCATTCATAACATGCGTCAATATGAAATAGAGGGGGATAAAGATCATTACAATACTGCGATGGTGCATGCTGTCAAAATGGTGTGATGTTTGTATTGCTACTGTTATTTGTCAATAAGTCAACTTCAAAGTATAGTAGAGTTAAATACGAAATCAATTAATATATTTGATTGACTGTGTTAATCCTGTAGATCAGTTATACACAATAGTCATGTAGTGTGTTTTCATCTATACCGTAGATAATTCGACGTGTTAAACATAGGCCTAAATGATTATAATAATAATAATATGATATGATATATGAGACTTGTAAGGCGCCGAATCCACTTCAAATCAGCTGCTCAAGGCGCACTTATATTAAGAAACAACATATCCAGCTTATTAATCTTTAAATATATAAGACTCGGGCGATTAATTCGAGAATTCTTTTTTAGGAGCTGTTTTATATTGAGTTTAAGTCGTTGACAAGGGGGTGTTAAAATACTAGAGAGATACCGGCACAACTCATTCCGGTCGAATATCACACATACTCAGAATCGCAGTATGATTGCTTTGGATGGATGGCGCCTATAAAGGGCACTCCATCTACATTAAAGGCGCCATAAATCGTATAACACCTGCAGCTTAAAGCGGGTTGAGAGGATGTGTGAGTAGCCACAAATCTAAGAGCCACCTTTTAATAGACTTAGCGAAGATATGGAGAGTAAAAAGGGAGAAATCGATAAGTATAACACGGTACACATAAATAAAGAGAGGTTCAAATTTGCACAAGTGGTATTAATTCTCATTTTGGAAATAGGCACATTTTAAAGTGTAAAGTAAGTGAGTTGAACATCCTAAAAGTTTGATTTACATCCTCGCGGGTCTTGTTTTTGTGTCTCGGTTAGCGGTTTGGGGTTTAAATCTAAAACATTTTATTCGTGTAGAAGATAATAAAAACGCCTTAAAATACTGAGAATTAAGTAGCCACATAGCCACGATAGGAGAAATATGAGAAATCATTATCACTTAGCGAATTATAATTAATGCATCATTTCGTATTTTCTGGAAAATGTAATGACTATAAACGTCGAGTGGTTGAACTGCCTACCATTACGACTTTCACACGTAGTGTATTCCGCATATTGTATCTACCCACGTTCATATCTAAAGCCCCGAGAAATCCTATACGTGAGGGTGTACTATATGCCTCTCATAATTTAAAACCTTTTTGATCTTGCAGAGATAAAATGCTTATCAGTCTACTCGAAGCTTGTTTCGTCACCCGAGGCCATTTATCAACTGTAAACGTCACCAATTTCTAAGATGATAGAGGATGAAATCTGTGACATTATGATGGTGATGGTAGTCAGGCAAAAAGTACCGATTAAGATTGAATGATAACTAGGAAAATGGTACCAGCAAGAGACATCAAAGAGTGAGAGATATTGATTGCAAAACATGAGATGGTGTGAGTTTTTATGATGGAAATCAAATATGTATGAAAACATGGGCTTGGCGTGTGTTTATTTTTCAAAAGTGCAAAGATTTATGCTTGCTATTCATCCTTCCCCTGTTTTTGAAAACAGTCAGTCAAACAGTAAGGTTGTAGAACTTGTTAGACATGTCAGGAGGAAGTAAGAGGTATGACATTTATAAATTTCAACTCATTTTTTATCCATTGCAATACATTATCATACCGATGGGGGAAAAGCGTATTGAGACGAATGGGAGACTCCACATCTTCACCTTCTAAGGTGAAAACTAGTGCTCCAGCAGTTATAAAACAACTGTAAATAAATGGAAAAATGGAAACTGGAAACACCAGCCAAAGTAAAAAGAAACAGTTCTTGCCACCTGAGGTCTCTGAACGCATGCTGGAGCTAAATTTGGACAAGACATTGGATCGGAGATGAAAATGAGGATAAGACAAACAAATGTAAGCCTCAGGGTAATTCAATTATCCTAACCTTATTCTTCAAGTATGGGGTATTCTGTCGGTATCCGTAAATTGAATTCAAGCTATTTATCTTCCTTCCTCTACTCTGACTTCGGGATATGTTTCAGAAAAACGCGTATGAGATACACAGTTATCGCCTGAGGTTACAAATGCCGTTCTTCTACTGTTTATGTGACCCCATCTACTGAACGCTGGGTGACATGTTATAAAGAAGTTTTATAAAATGATGGCATTGAAGTATTATGTATCATATAAGCAAATGATTTGATAAGGAAGCGTAATGCTTGGTAGAATTGTGTTTTATTTATAACCGTAACAATGAGAACACATTTGATAAGAAAAGTTTACCAAGCAAGTCTTTTATTTTAAATAATGCAACAACAAAAAATAGAAATCGAAAACTGTACTTACCTGTGCAGCTGTCAAGCGACTTATAAATAACTTTTCCATTTTCATATGATCGTGAAAACAGACAAATTATTTATTAATTTGTATTCAATGTAAGAGGAACACCTCCGAAAGTTTATATAAAAGAACAGCGTTCCGTGATGGGAAAGTGGAACTTTATTTCCAGTAAGAGTAGTCTGAATTTGAGTAGAGGAGTAGTTTTACAGATATGTAATATCATTAACACCAGTTCATTTTGTTGTTGCATCCCATGACATTTCGGACTGATTTTTTCAAAATGTGTTAAAGTTAGATGGTATCTTAAAATAGTGACCATCTATGTTAAAAGTCTGTGCTTTATTTTAAATCATTTGCGAGATGGGTATTAAAGACATTACAGTGCTTTTAAAATGGACGGAGGAGAAGGTTAGTATTTTGTCTCCCCCCCCCCCCCCCCCCCCCCCTCCACGCACGCACATTATTCACCTGCATACGTACACCAACACATTTGCTGTGCTAAAGGGAATTATGCCAGCGTAACGCCCAGACAGTTTATGTCATGTATGGCAGCTTCGCAATGACGTCCAAGGTCGACTAACATTTAAACAAAACATGAAGAATAGACTTGACAACGTGAAGAGGGTCGGGGGTGGTATTTCACCTGCCTCTCCCTAGCATTACATTATGTGTACACCCCTACACATTATTCTGTGCTATAGGGGATTGTATGGTTGCCAGGGTACTGTCTAGAGAATAGTATGACGTTCAATGTCATTTACATACACACAAAGTCGAGAATGGAACATTAAACATGAGAATGTGAAGTGTATACAACATAGGGAGAATAACGAGCAAAGAACGAGATTAGACGAGAAAGAGCTGTGCACAAGGACACGGTGCTTCCATAAGGGAAATAAGAAAACATTGGGAACGAATAACATACAGAGAGAGGGAGTGGAAAGAGAATGTGAATGTTAGGAAATATTTTGAAGATGGAGAAACACCTGCTTATGAAGTAGGGTATGCGACTTAAGGAAAACAATTTGTGTACACTGGTAAATTAAACCTTCTAAATACATGTTTTATATCTGCAAATTGTTTCGCTTTCATTCATTTTACAAAGAGGATCACCTTTTGCTCTTTTTTCAGGTAAATAGCTAATATTTATTAAATACAGCTTCATAAAATTATTATCACGCTATACTAACGAGGTTAGGTTTACGATAAATCTTGGATAAAATACGTCAAAATCAGTCCAAATAGATATGGTAGGAAAACGTTACGGGCAGGGAATTGTATTCTTTTCAGTTAAATATGCTCCAGACCTTCAGGCATAATGATAACTATGAATTTAGGGTTATGTGGAAGAGAATTCTTTTCATTCTTAATGGAATATACACAATCTTCCCTTTTCGAATCATTGTTATTTTTCTTAGATCTTTTGTGGATTGTTCTCAGCTATTAATCAAGGAAAAATTGTATCACTTTCACCTTCATTTCAAACAATGTTTAAGAAGTACGTTCCTTTAAATATTTATTTCTCCAACGATTATTATTCCTTCTGAATACTGACTCGCTCCAAACTAAACACGAATGATGAGCCTCGATCGCAAGGTGTGTACTAATGTCATGACATTGAGAAGCAGAACCGTCCGTTCCACATCGATCAGTCATGTTTGCCAAGATGCTAGAAGCACACATTAGGGGCTTGACTCAGATTGTTATGTACACTGTCTATGTCACATCCACATCAATTCACTGTCTTTATACTCGGATCTTCATAGAGGATCCATCTAAACCACTTCTATAATAATGTCAGGTTACCGACAATGAGTAAGATGGGGTCTTGATACTTCAGCAAAAGAAACCTTCTGAGCGAGTCTGGGAGCTAGGAAGGATTGTCCCTGAAACCACAATGTGTCTTTTTGCAAATTAGCAGTTTATCCAAATATTATACAATTCTAGTATCGTTTTCTAATCCATGTACGCAAAACAGAGGATGCTTTCAAAGAATCATTCGTTGATAATTCCTCAGTAACATTCTAACATATTCTATCAACACGGTTTTATGAAAGCTTTCGCATCCTTATCTCAATATCTTGTTTTTGATGTTATTTTTGCTCGTTCTGGAGCTCTGTGCATACTTCCCACATCACCTCTCAATTATGAAGATGGTCTTCAGTTCATATTCCCAGGAAACGCGAATGTGCTGGTCCTATAGAAATAGAAGGGTACTGGGAGGTTTAAGATTGCCAGACAAGAGCGAAATGATGCCAGCTCTGACGAGAATGCAGTGTCAGCATTCAGGTGCAATGTACCAAACTCTCAATCCAACTCGTAACTCAATACGGCAACGTCTTTAAAGAATGGCGGCTGTTCTCGTCCTTAGAAAGAAGCACATCGTGAGGAAATCAAAAAAGAGCCTTGCCTCAGTGGCCTAAACTCACACCCCGAACCACCCAAACCATCTCTCTGAGTATCTCTCTCTCTCTCTCTCTCTCTCTCCCTATTTCTCCAGTGGCGGATCTAGCCCCCCTCCTTTCCTGCCCCAGAAGAGGGGGGTAGCAAAGAAAGTAAGGGAGGTGCGGAATGTGGAAGAGGTGGGCTGATAATTTTTTTTTCTTGTCCCAGAATTTTCGGACCGCTAGAGAATCCTATGTATCCGCCATCTCTCTCTCTCTCTCTCTCTCTCTCTCACTCTCTCTCTCACTCTCTCTCATACGCCCAACACACATACACATAATTCACACACACACAAACACATACAGATTATTCGATTTTAATATTTCTACTCGCAGTGCATCGTATTTAAGCCAAGACAGCACCACGGGTGTGCTTTCTCAAAATGTTTGAGAAAATTATAACAAACCAATGAAAATCCTATTCTAACGAAGCAACGATACTTGTTTTGTCTGAAGAAAAAAAATATATAGATACTTTTAAACCATTGACTTCAGCATAACGGAGCAACATAAGAAAGCTTTCTAAAGTTGGTAATCAGAACCTTTAACGTTGAGCAACACGACCATCCATACCTACTACAATGAGTCAATGTGGTTCCTTGAAATTAATGAATGTCTCCTCGTAGATGCACATGGGGGACTATCATCAATGTCTCGATCAGCTGTCTATTATCTAGTTTAAGTCTCTAGTCATATTTCTACGGCGCCGCCCTGTTTTCTATATATTATTGGCTTTAGTATTTGACTTTTAATATTTTAGGGGGATCTGTTTTATCAAACACAATTAACTATGAATCACTACAGTTTATGGATAGAAATGTTTTATGTTTGAACTTATCTTATATTGCAATTCGTATTATTAATAGCAGGACATTTCGTTTTTGCCTACAATGGGTTCATACATTGGTTATGTGCATAGGAAAAAATGTCAGCATGATTTTAGTGATTTCCGTTTTATTTCGTCGTTGACGTGTCTCTTTCACATTTGAGAAGAACAAATTAGCATGTTTCCGCGTCACCGCATAGGCCTACTTCTAACTTGGGTGTGGCGTTCTGAGAAGTTACACCTTCCTGACTCGTACTATAATAATTACTCATAACTATGTACATGTATGTCCTGCACATCATAATGCAACCTGTTATATCTTGATTTTGTTGGTATACCCAGACCCTTTAACTATGTCAAGGTGAAATTTGAATGACGGGATTGTCTCCAAAATTAATTGAATTTTTGCTTTTAAATGAAAATAATACTATGATAGTATCAAGTCATGATCTGAGTACCTCCTCTTTAATAAACATAGCCAAGATGCAGTCGGACGGGTTATTGATATCGATTTGAGTCAAGTGTGATGTGAGGTTATCAGATTATAGTTCTCCTCCAACTGGACATGTTTCCTTGAAGCACATAAAAACCTGAGCACATAATTCAGGACGACAGCATGTGTGACCCTTTTGATTAAGCCCATACTGATCAAATTAGGTTCGGTATTAATACCCCATGCATGTCGACGGGCTGAGCTAGGAGCCAGGCTATTTCATTAACAATGCGTCTCTGTTCGAGCATGTGCAAGGAGCTATGTGACATTTCACCAAACCCGTCGTCTACGACCATGTGCTCATAATCAGCTTAGGGCCTTCTCACACTCGCAGCGATTATCATGACGTGTTCCAGTCTCTGGGTCGATAGATGCTGTCTTGCGGGGTATAGACACAGAGAAATTGCTCCATGGTAACGACACCAGTCCTTTTCTTCCTTGGCGCGAAAGATATCTGAAAGATGCTTACAGTAGAAAGGTGGTTGCTGCCGGGATACAGCAAAAATCAATTACCATGTGAGGTTATTTGCCACAAGAGAGAAAAAAAAAGGGGGAAGAGAAATAATCTGATTCGTGATTCATAAACAAAAATCATGAAAAGATTTATATTTAATGTGGATTCAAAAGGGAACAACTTCATCTGTTCATGGCGACTTTAAACATAACTGATCGCAAGAATGACTTCGATGGAATATATTCTGATTTGAAAGGCAATTCGTTGTCTTTGGTTTCAAAAATGTGTAATTCTAACCTTCCTTCTAACCTTTATCATTCGGTCAATTTTGACGAAATTCCTATGCCGAATTCAAGTGTGTTGTTTTTCCCCCTTGGCATAGAATCACAGATGATTGTGAAGCATTTCTCTTTGGGCATAGAAATAACCGTCACATGCTTTATACAGTCCCAAATGCTTGCTGTTTAACGTGTTTATAATGCATTAAATACATCCATTAAAAAAATTACTGTAAAAAAATGTTTTGTTTCTGGTAAATATAAATGCCAATTCTTTTAAACAATGTTGCTCCTTTTCATTGTACCGTTAAATTCCCCTTTTAGTGTCAACATCGTTTAGTCGCCATCAAAGTGTAGAAAGGGATTTTTGTCTTGATAAAACTCTTTCTTTTCCAGGCACTGCCCCATTATTAACAAAAGCAGGAAGTCGTACATTAAATGTTTGCATCATTTTAGTATTTTCAATAGGGATATGCTTTTAGACGAAGATCGTTCGTCAAAGTTTCGTTATTTTCACCACATCTATTACAATTTGAAGCCTATATAGTAAGAGATGAGCTAATGGATAACAGATAGATGGAGAAACAGAGAATTAGAAATTAGGGAGAAAGAAAGATAGATGATGGCATAATCATTCACCAAATATTACGCTGTAGCTTTTTCAATTTTGATTGGCTGTTAGAGCTTAATAATCATCTGAGTATTATCTCAAATTGTTCTGTCATGTTCATTCAAACGTGTACACACTCTTCGTCAATCATATGGGCTTTGTTTATCTGACCTTCCAATATCATAATATTTTTCGTTTGATCGCGGCCGTTAGACTTTAAAAACTGCCTGTTGTTGTCTAGTTTGGCCAATAATTTGTTATTCTTCATTTAGGACTCATGAGCAATCTGCATTTTTTAAATCCAGGCATATTCATTTAATTTAATGCATTCATTTAAAGTGCAATTGTACAAAAAGAAAGATACATAATTCTTTATTTTTGTTAATACAATATCAAATATATATGTATTCACTGTTCCTAACAATGTCCTTATTCCGAAAACCAGAAACGGTATATTAGGTTTAACCTTGTTTAACCATATCAACTTAAGTACCTAAGATTACTGAGCGCCAAGTATGTATGTACCATTTTTTGCTGGAATATTGTTTGTTTCTTTGTTGTCGCTTTTTTCCCGTATATTTAAAAAAACTAAATAAAAAAACTAAATGTAAAAATTAAAAATTAAACGAAATACATTACAAAAGAGTTATAAGGTAAAATAAGGCTGGCAACCTATAATCAACTGCAAATGTTGTGTGTGTTTACATGCACACTCGTCGTTGTTTCTGAATTAACCTTTGCCAGTTTGCTATCAAAAGCATGATGTAAATTGTAAGTGAATACCGCACCGCTGTGAATATAATATCCATCTTCCAAAATATTATTGGGAGCTCCAAGATTTTATGCATGATCTGACATTTAAGGTTGTAGGGGGAGAGGGCATTTCTTATTAGGAAATGACCTTCTTGTGGGCATTTAGGGAGTCTTGATAATCCCACCCTTAAACTAAGGCAAGCGTAATGTTTACATTCTTTTTAGGAATAAGGTCATCGTTCCATCATCATGTTTTATTTAAAAGAAATTATCATAAGCTATCGTACCAGTAAATATGTTTTTAAGATTATTGGGGTTTAGTGTTGCCTTTATTTGTATTGATTCACATCATGTTGATAATAGAAAATATCGTTCCATTAAATTAGACGATGCTTCGATGTTTGTAATCTTGGGAAGAAGTTAGAATTCTACTCGGCAAAGGATAAGTTTTAACTGAATGTAAGATTAGCTTGTGGCAATCTTTGTTTTCATTCGTAACGATCGATTTTTACTGATGAATTATCAGCCACTTAAGACTCCCGATTGCCAGGTGCTCTTCCCGGAATATACAATCCCTTGGGATATTAAGCGCATGCGCACTTGTCCTCGTAAATGAATATTGTCTTTATCGATCTGGAACTGATGAAAGAATAATTAAAAGAAATCCTATGTATACAGACTATACGTAGACCTAATGATCGAAAGCAAAAATGATAAATAATACATTTAAACAATTACGATGTATGATTATTTGGCTACCATAATCGAATGGGAGATAAAGAAATGGAGATAATAACAGTAATAAGCAGGAACTTATATAAAGTGTTATAAGTCTGTATTCACATCTACTACTCATTAGCAATTTCTTTTTAATGCCGTTTTTGCTTTACTTTCTATTACAAATTTGAGATCATTTGTTTTTACTTTTTCAAAGTACATGGATAAACAATTAAATGAAGAAACCTCAGATGATGCTGTAGGAAAACACTTATTTTTAGTAAAGAAAATAGGATAGATAACCAAATAGATTTCGCTATTGTATAAATATTTGCGTGAGTATTCCAATCATAATGACAATCCTGGTAACGGCAAAGACTATCCGTACATTTTCATTTAGTTTAGTTCCAATCTTCAGTTGCTTTATACAGTGGAATAGTACATGATGATACTGATGCGAATTCTTAGCCGGATTTCCGTTTGACAGTGGGGACCAGAAGTCACTTCTGGGCTGCATGGTCACGAATGTGCAAAGATTAAGGACCTTGTAAACTGACCACCATTATAATCAGGAACATCTCCTGATTAATTGGAACGCCAGAACGAAAGAAGAAAGAAAAGGAAGAAAGAGAGGGGGTAGATAAATTAATAGATAGATACGTAGAGAGAGAGAGAGAGAGAGAGAGAGAGAGAAGGTTTGCAAAACGTACGTACACGAACACGGAAGACATACATAAATGGAAGAAAGGGAGCGATGAGGGAAAAGAAAAAATTCAAGATAAAGTGGGGAGAGAGAGAGAGAGGGAGAGAAAGAGTGAGAGAGAGAGAGAGAGGGGGGGGGAAGAGAGATGGGGAAAAAGGAGGAATAAAGAGGGAGGGTCAAGTAATGGGACAGAGCCGAAATGGGAAAGAGTTGGGGAAAGAGAAAAGAATCGAATGAAATTAAGAAAATGCTAAAAGCAATTATATTGTTCCGTCGGAAAGAGGTCATATGCATTCTTATTTCCTGTTGCTTTACATGACATTTTGTGACATTTCGTTCAACGGGGTTACCATGAACAAAAAGGTAATGCTTGAGAGAATGATGTAAAAAGAGAAAGGGAAAAGGGGGAGAAGTGGAGAGAAAGAGGAGAGGAGGGAGAGAGAGTGGGAGGGAGAGAGACAACTGATGAAAGAGTGAGATATAAGGACCCAGTGATAATAGAGGAAGGGACAGAGAGAGAAAGAGAGAGAGAGAGAGTGAAAGATATTAACTGATGAAAGAGAGATGGTGATGTATATACGAAAGAGAGTGATAAATATAGGGGAGAGCGAGTGAGAAAGAGAGAGGAAGAGGGAAAAGAGACAGATAGAGAGATACTGGAGGAAAAGATGGGAGAGATATGCACTTGAAGAAAGAGACGGAAAAAGATAGAGGAGAGAGAGAGAGAGAGAGAGAGGGGGAGAGGGAGAGAGGGAGATTACAAAAAGGAAAGAGTTGAGGACAGGGGGATTTAAAAAAAAATTGCAGTGTTGAATAGCCAAAGGTAAACGGACTCCCTCGCTGCCAACAATAATCAGGATTTGTTTATAATCTGGACGATTTGAATTTACCTTTCTTTCACCGCCGATTTATGTTCAAATTGCTTCTTTTTTTTAGTCACTTTTTTTATTGAATCTTTTGTGTGAAAGGATATCGATAACGTTTTATAAGCGGATATGGGATGTAATATTTGTATCACCTGTTTTGCCAATATTTCCATATTATAGCGCCTTCTTTATTTCATACTACTAACTCCCCTCTTTCTGAATAGACTTTTAACGTAACATGATATTATTTTAAGTGCGTTCTTTTAAAGCTGAACACTTCTCGCTTTAGAAAATGATTTCTTCATGGACGCGATGCAATTTAATCCGTAAAAAACCTTCTAATATTGATCCGAGTATGTTATTGAACAGATGGAACACAGCAGTCGAACTCTTTGCCACTATCAAGTATCTCCCACTGGTACTTCAGAACACACTTCGTTATAAAAAGGTTCAGTTTTGGGATTGGAAATGGAAATAAGATTGCCTGAGGTATATCAATACAAGGCTGGATGCATTTGCGATTTATTAATCAATGATTTGTCCTGGGGGTGTTTTGATATATAACATTGCAAGTGCCATCGCTTTTTACGGGTTAGTGGCCTCTTAGCGATGATGAGTTTTAAGTTTAAGAGTTGTGAAAGTATTATTTTATCCTCCATTTAGTTTTTAAAAAAATATATTGGCACTGCTTAGATATTTTAGATACATACGAACAAACGAATTATCCATCAATATTGCATAGTTTCTGTCATTTTCCATGCAGTATCAGTATACGCCTACAATATTTGGGGAGACGTTAACCTGAACAAAAATAGAAAGAGAGAAGGGAAAGGGAGAGAGAGAGAGAGAGAGAGAGGGAGAGAGAGAGGGAGAGAGAGAGAGAGAGAGAGAGAGAGAGAGAAAGGGCATTTTCGTATTATAAAAGCCTACGATTTGATTGACAAAAATTATAATTCCAAATCAAAGAGGCTGCAAAACCCTCGAAGTCTTGTGGATGTTCCTGATGAGCGCAGTTATGAATTTGGCATCATGCCTCAGGTTAATATGTGAAGTCCTTGTAAGTAGTACCGTGCATGGTCTGAACGTATTATGAGCCCTGCTTCTGAATGCAGATGCACGGATTGTGGATAAATTATCCGCCATCTTTGGGTATGCACAATTACCATTATCGATTGTGGTCCACAAACAAATGTTGGAATCTTATACTCATTTTAAGCAGAAAAAAAGCTGCTTGATATGTAATAGAAAATTCATTCTATTCGTATGGTCTCTCAATTCTAGACAGTTTTGTGCATCTAAGCTCGGTGATTTATAGTTCACGTACATGCATCATACTCTTTTTTTAATTCTTCGAATGTAAATTTCTTAAAAGATTTAAACCGACAACGATTTCATTTTTAACTATAATCGTTCCCTTCTTTTTATTAATGTTTTATGTGTTATCCTCCTCATGTTGTACTACAGTGTATAATGTTATTGTTTAATGTAATTTCATCTGTTGAACTAATGTGCCTTGAGCATTTGATTACAAGTGGATTGGCGCCATACAAAATACATTTATCTTGTTTTCCAAACCAAGCGTGATGTTTTATACATTTTGAAGACGTTAGAAAAACGAAAAACCTCTTTCTGTTTTGATTAAAGATATTCTTTGCGGATCTGCTTTTCATCAATTATTTTAAGTGGTTATTTCAGGCTTTGCTTTACTTGGTTTTTACTTCTGTGTGTTTTAAAACCTGGAATACTGCACGATAAATCAGCAAGGAATGAATGAATGGAATGATCCTCTGCCTCGCAGGCCGTTCACCTTCTCACTCATCCTGCATTAGGCAATATCGAGTTTCTTACGCCATTTTCTTTTCGATCTTATCTGCTTGTCGTATACCTGGAAGCGATCTAAGATGCGTTCAATTGGGTTTTCTGATTGAGATTGATTTTATAATCTCAGACTTCGTTTAGAAATACGAGGAAATTCCTCTGAAGCTTTGTAAAGTGATCATGGAATGTTTCGTGGATGTATCGTGGATGAATCTCCGACTCTCTCATTATTCAATGTGAAATTAAGGATAGTTACCACATACTCTCTATTTAATGAAGGCCTATATTATAGAAGAAATTAGAGTGACGCTTCAGAAAAAAATCCTACCAAATTAAAAATGATATAGTATTCAGATGGATTCTTCTAGGTTTATTGAACAAAATACCGACACTTTAAGGAACAGACCTAGCTTGCACAAATATATTATGTTTTAAACTGGTTATGGTGCACAATAATTTCAGGCGCTTTGTTATTATACCTATAAGCCTGGGTAGTTTGTTGACCGTCGTTGATTTGTATTCATATCTTATTACCTATATCCACCTCTACAACCATAGCAGGCCATATCTTCCCAGCACATACAGCCTGAAATGAACATGACTGTTGTCTGAAGTGTGTAAAGGATTTTGTAATCATATACCACCTAGGCGCCTATCACTGACGAGTCATAATCGAGCTTGTTTTCTCGTTTATTTCTTTTTTTTAAATACGAGACACAAGTTATCGACAAATACTAAAGTGCAATCATATTCCGCTTCGATCATCTGAGAATGTCAATGACAAAAACCTTCCATCACAGGTCTTATAGAATGTCACATTTTAAAAAGCATTAAAAGAGTATTAAACATCTCTTTCAATACATAGATTTGCCATGCCAATCAAAAATATAATCAGCAGAACGTTGGAAACTCACGACATCGGCCATATCCCAATCCGTCTTGTGAACTAACTCCATTTTTGTTATAAAAACGCCATTATATAGTTTGGCATCTCAACCTAAATATCGCTTCTCTACCCGTCCTGACCCGTTTATGTCGGATCCAAATCGATAAGAACAACAGAGAGTTTAAGGATAATCGAATCTTGAATTCAGATGTAACCGTCCCTAGTAAGAATTGGCTCTACATCCTATTTGACATGTTATACAAACCTTGGGATTCATTGGAAATGCATTCTCACATCACTCTTTTCTCCTGTTTGTATTCCATCTGCAATGTAAGTAGATGGTACCGAGTGTTATAGTAGGCGTTGATGAGGACCAGCATAAACGTAGAAGCAAAAGTAGAAGTAGAATGGTAATAAGTTTGACACTGAAAATAGATGATGATCTTAACCTAACATGAATACTAAAGATAAGATTGTTATAAAAAATAATTACGATTCATTTCTGTCAAACAAGATTGAAATGATAATTAGTTAAACCTTTTTATCGCATTAGATTGATTTTCATACTAACGAATTCCAGTTAGCATTTTTAGTATAGGGCGTGGTTTCTTGAGAGGGGGGGGGGGGGAGGCCGCTAAAAATAATTATGATAATTATTATGATTGATGTATCAAAAACAAGTGTATTATTATAATATAGGTTCTATAAACAGGTGTACCTTGTAACATGAATAGATTCACCCCAAAATTTTCTTTGATGATAAGCTATAGTCATTTATTACAGTATTGCAAATAAACTTTAAATAAACAGCGATACTGTCTTTGAATTATACAGTCTAATTTTAACAGTCGCTTGTTAACGGGGAATTGTGGAGTGTTCATATAAGATTAAAAAAACAAGCTTAGGCCTATAACAATTGGAAAAGTTCATCTAGGACAACTACACCCTGAACAATATACGCCGCGCAATTTACCCTATACTTAGGATTAATATCCAATATATTTGTGATTAATGAAATCCTGTCCAGCTATTGGTCAACATAGCACCATGTGATCAAACATAACATTGCAATGATGACGGCGATAAGAACAATAGTACTATACCGTGACGTCATCCATGGTATAGTGCACTATACCATGGATGACGTCATGGATATGCGATCGATCAAGATCAATGTGCTATTGGTATAGTGAAATTATAGATTCCTCGGTGACGGAAATTATTATCATTATTATTATTAATATCATTATTTTTGTTATGAAGGTTGGTTTGAAAAATAGAAAACAAATATATCATGCACTATTTCAAGCCACTAGTGAAATTATGGATTCCTCGGCGGCAGTGCCACCTGGATCCATAACGTCAACTAGAGCCTCTCAGTGCATGGTATATTTATTTATTATGTAGGTGTCGGATTGGTAAATGGGAAGATTTTTAAGCGTGAATTTGTCCTTGGTAACTGTCTGGAGCCCGGTGCAGTTGGCCAGGGAAATAACATTGTCCGGGGAAATTCGTGCCAATTCGCTCACCATTAAGTGTTTTTATCTCTTCTCTCTTCTTCTAGTGAATCCTCTCCAGTGCTTCAAATGTCCTTTATCATCAAGTCATGAAGAATGTGGTTCAAACAGCACAACGGATGAATGTCAAGTGGGCACAAGAACATGTTCTACACAAGTCAAATTTAAAGGTCAGTTTTTCATTTCATTATCTTTCCTTATATGATTTATCTTATCTTTCCTTATATGATTTAACAAAGAATGCTTTTGAACACAATTCCTTTCTGTTGTTATGATTGTGTATAGAATCTAAATATATGTTTTAAATAAATAGTTTTAAAGATAATTCCGACAAGAACAAAATTGAAAAGGGATACTCATTCGACTTGTGATCATCTGTTTTTATACTACCTGAGATAATACTCTGAAATCTCATATTGTTGAATTACTCGTTGTTAATAATTATTTGTATCAAACAAAGCTTTTGGTTTAAATTCTTAAATTAGTAACTACTTAAGCATTAATTGATATTGTTCGTTTTAGTGCTTCTAAAACGATCGCAACTATCTATCTATCTGAGTATCTTCTCCCGGTTCGGAGGTTGATTGCAACATCTCTCCATTTCACTCTATCTTCTGCCATTCTGGCGCACTCTTGCAGTTTTAGTCCACTCCAGTTCTTGACATTCTCTTCCCAGTTGATTCTGGGTCTCCCTCTAGGTCTACTTCCTTCCAATACATCCTTTATTTAAAGAGGCTTTGGTGCCTTTTAACATGACCAAAGTATTTGATTTTTCTCTCCTTAACTAATCCTACTAGTGCAATTTGTTTACGCCCTACCATGTGCGATATCTCTTTTTCATTTTTCGTTTTCATTCGTTTCCAGGATATTTTCATCATTCTTCTGTAGATCCACATTTCAAAAGATGTTATTCTATTTTCCATGGCCTTGTTTATTGTCCATGTTTCTACAATAGGACAGACCATACATAACAGATCGCAACTACTTTCGAAAAATCAACTCAAAGGAAATTTCAATACCCTATTGTATATCCTATATAAATCATGTTCGGATTACGTCGTTGGATCCGGTAACTTTGTCTCAGGTTCTGAAACAAAATTCTGGATTTAGCTCATGATGCAATGATAATTATAAACCTTTAGGTCAGTCAGGAACCCCATGACTTTTACAAGCCGATTGCCTATCTGATTATCAAGATATTTATGATTGGAATTACAAATTTTGAAAACCGTTCGCCTGACGGTTTTCATAACACTACAGTCTATTGGGGAAAACGAGTATGGTAAAACCGGTCACTCAAATTTGTTTTACTTTTTTGAGGCACTTCTTGATCATTTTGAAGCGCAATTTTTTTAGGGCTTCAATATTACACCATATCACAGACACTGATAACATGTAGGGCCATGTATCTCAGATTTAACATTGTTAAACGATCCCTTTAAAGTGATGGACAGAGTTATCGAAATTGCCTCACGTTGGTTTTTCGAAAGTAGTTGCGATCGTGTTTTTTTAATGTAAACCAATGGGAAAAATAATGTAGTTCTGTGTCTATAAATTTGACATCTCGTAAAATTGTAATTTGTTCTCGTTCTCCCATTGTTCTTTCACAGCCGGTACGCGAGAAGTGCTACAAATGACTCGGAGTTGCATGTTGGACACGTTTTGTATGGACGAATTATCACGAAGCGGCAATAAAAAGTGTCTCGTCAATGCTTCCTCACATTATGTATGTGTTTTTTGCTGTCATTCTGATTTTTGTAACGACCTGCCTGTGGGAAGAGCGACAGAGGGCGCTAGATGTCATGCTGGGATAGTATGGATTGCTGTTGCTGTCAGTCTGGCTTCGATTTTTACCCTCGGTCGTTTTCGGATGCCAGATTCGTGACTGCGAACCGACGCGGACCAGTTTAAGCTAAGATTTTTACACTTCAGCTTTGATGACCTTTTGTCTTGATGAAGATGATGTTCTGATGGAGACCACAGCGATATGGGACGTGTATCGACTACTCTTGATTTCAAAGGTGCACTCGGGGAAATAGACACAAGTTCTACTATGTAGAATGATCCCCTGCGTCAACAGCTAGTCGATTATGAAGAACTGAAACTTAAGCATGTGATACGATTAGCAGTGACAATTCAGTTATTTGGATCCGAAGACGGAAGCACGCGATTCTATATATATAATTTCCTTACTTTGATCGAGGAACAAGTCAGATTATAAATGTGTAGAAAACAAATGACTGTGTATCAGCATTGATAACTTTTCCCAGCAACGTTCGCCAAAGTTGGCCCAACTCAATCGGAAAGACTTTAATTCGAAGAATCAATTCAAAGGAAATTTTCAATATACCATTGTTCACCCCATTATGTTGGGATTTTGTCTCATTATAGTCACGTTCGCACATTTTGATGATGAACAAAGGCCATAGCAGTTACATTAGCTTGATTTGTCGAAACTCTTTGCGATCATGATGTTGCACGATAAACCTTGACACACCAGTGTACTCTCGGATTCTCCCTGAAGTTTGAGATTCGTTTTTGTTTTAAATTATTATTCATTTTGAATATATTACACTCTTATTTCTACGGCGTCAAAAATAACTCTGAAAGTGTCAAATTTGACTCGGATTTGGCGCCAGCTGGGAGTCAACTCCATCCGAGTCAACACGACTCCGATTTCCGAGTCAAATATCTTACTCGGATTCCGAGTCACGTTCCGAGTCATTTCTTTGGCGTCAATTGAACTCGGAAAGTGTCAAATTTGAATAGGAAATGGCGTCAGTTCGGAGCCATCTATTCTGTGAAATAACACGGATTTCCGAATCAGGATATTTAATTTTGGCTCTGATATGGTGTCCTTTCCCATATTTAAAAGTAACCCATGTTGATGTTGTAGTGACTCTAATTTTGTGTTATTTGCCATCAAGTCACATAATTCGAATCACCCATAAACTCACTAATCAGTCATTCTCAAAAACAAAAACAAACTTCACAATTTTCAAAAATCTTTGTCTCACATATGAAAAAGCTTCATTTCAAAAGGCGCTAAATCCATTTTTCATCGATATCGAGTTTTTTACACGAGGAGTAGGTCTCTCCACATGTGCATCCAATTAAAGGGTTATATAAGTTGGCAAAATTCATTCAGGAACAAAAAAAAAATGGATCACATCAGGATTTCATCTGTGGAAGAAGCGAAAGTGGTCAACAACAAAAAAAGTTGGTTTACTCGAAATGACTAAAAGTGGATTTAGCGCATTTGATATGTAGCTTACGACTAATACACTCTAAAAGCGACGGAACCAGGATTGCAAGAGGAGGCAATGGACAATGCAATTGTTTTGAAGCACATTAAGTATCAATATTTCTTATTAATTGCCCCCTTCCCCACCCCCTGGTTGCGTCACCTTTCTCCAGATTCATAAAACATATTTTGAACTTTAAAAACGAAATGAATATTGCACGGATACATCCTGCATATTTCAATGAAGTATAACAACTTGAGTTTATTTACAAAATTAGTGTAAGTGTGTCTGCAATGCATTCACGATGTGCATGCACAAGTACAAATTTAACATGGATTACATTGGAGTAGGAACATTTACATCTATATTTACATGCAATACCACATATTATTGATTGCATATAGGAAATAAATCAATTGAAAATTTCAAAATATATAGGAGACCCCATACATGTCATACTTTGTATGTAATTTGGATTATATTGGATTAGGAACATTTACATCTATATTTTCATGCAATACCACATATTATTGATTGCATATAGGCAATAAATAAATTGAAAATTTCAAAATATATAGGAGACCCTATACATGTCATACTTTGTATATAATTTGGATTACATTGGAGTAGGAACATTAACATCTATATTTTCATGCAATACCACATATTATTGATTGCATATAGGCAATAAATAAATTAAAAATTTCAAAATATATAGGAGACCCCATACATGTCATACTTTGTATATAATTTGGATTATATTGGAGTAGGAACATTTACATCTATATTTACATGCAATACCACATATTATTGATTGCATATAGGCAATAAATAAATTGAAAATTTCAAAATATATAGGAGACCCTATACATGTCATACTTTGTATATAATTTGGATTACATTGGAGTAGGAACATTTACATCTATATTTACATGCAATACCACATATTATTGATTGCATATTGGCAATAAATAAATTAAAAATTTCAAAATATATAGGAGACCCCATACATGTCATACTTTGTATGTAATTTGGATTACATTGGAGTAGGAACATTTACATCTATATTTACATGCAATACCACATATTATTGATTGCATATTGGCAATAAATAAATTGAACATTTCAAAATATATAGGAGACCCCATACATGTCATACTGTGTATGTAATTTGGATTACATTGGAGTAGGAACATTTACATCTATACATGTGATGTAAATATTGATTGCATATCGGCAATAAATAAATGGAAAATTTCAAAATGTTTCGGAGACCCAATACATATCATACTTTGTATGTAATTTGGATTACATTGGAGTAGGATCAAATTTAGGATCTCATATTTCAGCTACGAGAATGTCAAACTCCCTATATAACCACCCTAAATAAATAAAAATAATTGTTACTCTGATATGTATTGATATGGTTGATAATACGCTGAGCATTAACATGAAAATTAGTAAAATTGCATTTACATTATGGACAATTGTGAGGCGATGACATCGACATCAACTTGCCTATTTTATTGTTCATTGGTTAAAGGTAATATAAAGTTTTGGTATGGGGTCATGAATTTGGTTCAAATGAACATATTGGAAGCATATGCGATCCTACAATATTCAGTGATCGTTGTCCCGGTTGAAATTGAATCTAAATTTATGAAATTGTAAATAATAAACTCTTCATGTTGTATACATGTAGCTCCCTCTCAAGGTAAAGATTATAATTAAGCCATAAAACAATGTTTCTTGACTAAAATCGACCAAATGGCTATTTACGTTTGAAAATTATATATCACAACTACATATCCTGAGATTTTCATGGTCGCAGCTACAATTGTATGGCCGTAAGCGCTATTTGAAATATTATCAAAATTTACCGGGAGCACCAGTAAATTTTGATATTCAATTTTACTCGAAAGCAGAAGTGTTTTAAGGGTTAAATTTTCTAGTGCTTATAATACACCCAAATGGGCATCCAAAGATATCAAAATTGTAAAGAATCACTATCCAGCCAATTTTCTAAATTTCCCAAGACTTTGTATTACCTAAGAAAGGTTTGAGGAAAAAATGTGAATTTTCAAAATGTCAGAACTACTATTTTGTATCCAATTTTCTTCATTTTTGCACTGTTCTTAGGGGAAATTTCCTACACTTTCTTTTGAAATTATGCAATCCTGAACTTGAATAATAACGCAGTAGGCTAAAATGAATAGGACCCATGAAAGTAATACAGATACAATTTTGCTGTAATTAGTCTTCCAAGTAATTATTCATACATCTCAGTAATAAAGTAATAATAATATGCATACCCTTGCATCATTCGGCAATGTAAAACAATGCATCCCCCAAGGCTCTATCTTTAAGCCCCTCTGCACTAGTTTGGCCAGGAGGGATTAGACCTCCCAGCATGGTCACTGACAGGTGGTTATCTCATCAACTCAGCTCTCAATTAACATAAGAAAAAGAGGATCATGGGGACCAACATGCACCGCTTAGGCATTGTTTTCTATATAGAGGGAGCAAGTAGCTACAAGTAGTGCAGTGGGGCTTGCCAAGATGATTAAACTGATATAATCCACCTATCCTCTTGAGAGTTTAACATGATGTTGAATTGTACCTTTATTAAGGTGTGGTATTTTAAGAAAATAAATGGCTTTCAGATGTAAATATCAAGTAAATAGGAGAGGAATATACATATCTTGCAAAATTCATGCATTTACAAACGTAATTTCTACATCCTTTAAAACTGTTTTTACAGATTTGTGTTTCACTCTTGAAAAAAAAATGCATTTTGCGTCATCCCCAAAACTTGGCGGGGATAATGACGTTGTACCTAGCGGCCGTAATTTTGAAGTTCACGAGTGCCGTAGAGTTTTGTGCAAAAAATTGGTACTTTATTTTTGTTATTTTAGACTACTTTCACCAAGTTTTGTAAAATTGACTTTACATATATAATCACCTGACTGTCCTGAATTTCAGGCTTTTAATATGTGTACAAAGCAATAGGGTAATTATGTGGGTGCTCAAGTATGACGCCACAGATTTCCGTTCACAAAAACAATGTAATTCCATGGCATTAAGTACATGCTCGTCGAGTCAGTTTGATGTCGTTTCCTTCACAAAATATGAGGATCTGTCTGCCTAAAATACTGGCACTAACCCCTCGCATATAATCAGTACACATCGCGTCAAAAACAGTGAAATAAGTACTCCAATGACATGACCCAGAAGTACGCAATTTCATGGGCATGCGCAAAATGTAACTGAACTTCCTTTATTTTATTGAAATACTTTCATAGTCCTTTAGCCCTTTTGCATTAATGCTCAGATGTATTCATATTTGATGTAAACATAGCAAATTAATGATAATAAAATTATATGTATGAAATCCCACGGTCATACGAAACATAGTTTTCGAGATACAAGCAAAATCCCCCCCCCCCCCCTTATATCACCTGTCTGTATGTGAGAATAAACACCCTGCCGTAACATTTATTATTATTTTTGCTCTAAAAGTCAAGAAAAGGGGACCAGAATTGCATATAATTTTCAGGATAGCTCTAAAATAACATTTCCTTTCCTGTCAAGTGATATTTCACATAGTTAAAAGTATGATTTACAAAAGGGCTACAGTCCCCAGTTAATCCTAAACCTTTCAATGCTCACTATTTAATAGAAAAGCTCGCATTGTCCTGCACGCAGCTGATGGAGGCTTCCCTGTATCACTCTTGTAGACGGTCTCAACCAGGAATTGAAATACATGAGACAGCTCCCATGGAAAGTCACACCAAAGGACGTACGTTGCCTTTACCACCATGTCAACTGCGTTGCGTGCAAGACAGATTTACACTGTGCAGCCTGTCTTTCAAACACAACGAAGGACTGCTCACATGTGGCCCCACTACCAAACATAAGGGCAAATGGCTGATTCTGCTGTAGATTTTCTAGGTAGTGTGGAATGTTGTTGCCCACCTTTACAAAAGAAAAACAAAGCAAAGAAACATTCACATTAATTTAATAGCAGCTGCATTATATGCAATCAAATGTCTGTTTCAAATGGTATGCCTTAATTAATTATAATCCCACAAAAAATATCCTCATTACATGTACCTCTGACGATTCTTCCTCCCTGTTGCTACCTCCAATGAGTAATAGATTAATTCAGTAAGTCAGAATTGCAATAATTCCTGCTTTAGAAATTCCAAGGTAACGGTGATGCACAATTCAAGGATGCCAGTTAGAATTGATCAGAGGGCCTGATAATCACCTAGAATGAGCTATTTTATACACAAACAAACATAAACTATGGTCTGAAAATAAATCGCCAGGGCCTGAAAACTGGCATCCCTGACAATTAGAAATACTTGGATTTATTAAATATTTAAAAAAAAAAAAAAAAAAAAAAAAATGAAGTTGGCAATGCAACAGTTACACCAGGCCAACATATATAATCAATGCATATCTTTCTGCCAGAATTATTTTCAAAAAACTTTGGCAAAGGTTAAGAGTCCAAAATATATTTTCAGAATCGATGTTCTTAATAATTCTTCATAACATGATAGCCATTCACTGACATAATTGATAGAATAGAGCATAGGATACCAAGTAGAATTGGCTCAATTGTGACAATCTATGAGTGTATACATGTATGAAAAGACCACTCCTTCTAAGCTAAAGTTTGAATTTGATATATTCAATATTCATGAAATGTATACCAAATGAAAGATTCACAGTTGGCTGAGGGCAATCTCAATCCGCAAAGACAAGGCACCAAAAGCAGTACTGGATAGGAGTTAGTTAATGTGTCTGGGTGAAAACCCATTTGCACCAACATCAACCATGCTTTCCCTGATTTGGATTCACTGCACAATGAGCAAGAAAGCCTTTTGTAATATGATAATTGAGTTGTTCCAAATCAGTTTCAGCATGTAATCATATGACTTGGCGCGAATGGGTTTTGACTCTTTTCAAACAATGGCTGGTGTGCGCTCAACTTAACAGCAAAATTGAAGAAAAAAATTACCAAACAACATAGGAGTCAATGCTTTATCCATACATTCTAAAAAAACACTATGTTCAGAGATGCCAACCTCTTGATACCAAAAAACAGACTGAGTATCCTAAAAAATCAGATTTTGGAGAGAAAAATCAGATTTTCACGAAAACTTGACACTACCAATGGCCGGTTGGCCCCATGCAGGCCAGTAAAATTTCAGAAAAATGTGATACTGGTACGTACAGTGAAGTAAAATGTTTGCTCTTTCATTAAAATTTTAAAAGAAAATTGTAAAGCAAAGTTTTTGTTGGGGCTGCGGGGATTTACTTGTTCATGTTTTAATGCGATTCCGTGGTTTTATGGGTATATTTTTTTTGTTGTTGTTGAAAAATCGTATTTTAAGAGGTGATATCGTATTATTGTATTCCACTCTTATTATCGTACTAAATACGATTAAATCGTACTGGTTGACAGCTCTGTATGTTTATCTCACATTTTTAAACAATACTCAATATAAAAAGTGGGACATTTTTCTGACTATCACTGTATAGTTGTAGAGGATAAAACAGTTGTACTTACTGGTTTCAAATCAATGAAAGCTCGCCTTGCATCATCAAGGACAGCCCGTGTGGTCCTGCCTTTGCCCGTCTTTCTGGTTCCCATTGGAAAAATGAAAGGGAGTGCTAGCAGAGCAGCTGTTGTCACTTCATCATCTATTAAGCAAAATACAAATAATATCTTCATGGACAGCTACAAGACAGGTTAGAGAGAACGATAATGTATATATCTACTATGGATGGGACAGTGTTAGAGGTGAAAGAGGACTTCAAATACCTATGATCAGGGCTCAAAATAATTTTTTGTCCACGGGGGCTCTTCCAAAATAACGGGGGCTCTTTTAGAACTGACGGGGGCTTTTTTTAAATACAAATTTACATTGAATTGGAGTGATTACATGAGGAATGCTGATAGTCCAATAGCCTGCTTGAATTTCTTTGACAAAAAAGACCAAGTGTTTTGTTTTAATTTTTGGATAAAACATCCTAAGACATGTCTGAAAAGTGATGTCTTGTGTGTTGTGGGTGGTGGAGCCTGATTTCAGAGGTCAATGACCTTTATTTGACCCTGATCTAGACTACACTCACCAGTACCACAGACACACCAGCCCAGGCCGCTAGGCCCGGCGTTCATGAACAACAACACACGTACCCTATACCGCACTTGCAATGCGCCACAATGCGCCCGCTGAATCACTGAAGTCTTCGCTACTACCATATACTTTGAATGGGTATTGCAGGCGCCGCGTGCACGATCATCCACCACCATGCTCCTCCCAAAATGGCCCGAATTCACAAAGGAGGTTTGTCGACAAACCTTGGTTTTCGTACGTCATATGACGCGTTTTTACACGTTTTTTACAAACCTGGTTTGTAAAGAACAAAAGGAGGTTTGGCGAAACAAAAAGGAGGTTTGTCGACAAACTTCCTTTGTGAATTCGGGCCTTTAAAGATAAACTTGAGTAGAGTCTAGATCTAGTCTAGGTCTACTGCATGTAGGTCTAGACTCTAAATCTACTGGTAAAAAAAGGAAAATTATTTCTCACAGAATCACACGAAACTTACACTGAATGTTCAAGATTACAAATAAATGACATGTGCCAAACAATTTTGGAAGAAAATGTATACTGGCTGAGTAATGAGCATAGAAAGACAAGGAATCAAGGTAGTAGTACCAGCCCCGACACCATGCGTGTTGTCCCATACATAGCTTTCTGTGTATGTGCTTGTTACTTTACCAAGACTCGGTCAAATTTATTATGATTTTGATGACTCCAGAACCTTGCAGTGCACACCAATACTGACATGCTACATGATCAACTGTTTCTGATCCTTTCCACACCTTTTCTTTCACAATGCAATCGCATTACCAGTACTAAAGTTTATCTTTAAGTTTGCACAAATCGATCCGAGACTATACAGCTCAGTACGTGTTACTGACTGTGTTAGGGCTAAGTTCACATCTAGCGTAGACGGCTAACATTAACAATGTCAAACAAACGACAAAGTTACTCTTACAGTAGGCCTACGGCAGACAATTTGCCCTTATATAGTTATAGTAATAGTTCAACTAGATCATGGGGGTTTAAGGTGTGATACTCACCTAAGAAAGCGTCCTTGAACTCCTCCAGTCCACATTCCTCCAACAAATTGCAAACAAATTTGTCCATTGTACCGTACCGCGTCGATCAAGATGCCAGCGCAGCGCATACGTACGTACAGCTAGCTAGCTCGCGCTCGCTCAGCTAGCTCAGATCAGAGAAAAAGTATAAATTCGATATTCGCGGGCGCGCACAAGATTAGGACGCCGATACGTCATGGGACACGTGACTTCTATTGACTATTTACATTGCGGATATATCAGGTACTCGGTGCGGAGTCAATCTGGCGGCACCGTGGGCCGAAAACTCAGAACGGAGGTGGCCCTATCTAACCCAGTTTCGAGTCAGAATCACCCGAAATGGAGTGAAAAAACACTGACTCGGATCTGGAGTCACATTTTTGACTCGGCAGGAATAAGAGTGTACAATCCCTTAAATTTCTGTGACCATCCAGACACCAATGAAGTCTGAATGTCAAACACGTATTTTTGGAAATCTGATTTTACTTTTATATCTTTGTCTAAGTTTACTAGTAGATCTGTGAAATATTTTCGATAGTTTTAAACTGGTCATCAATCTCAAATTAGACTTTCTTTTTTAGTCATTTTGAAACGAAACATTCATTGTCCACTTTTCTATGAAATGTATATATTTTTGGAGAAAAGGATATGCGGACAAAAATGGTTGATCACCAATACAGAAAGGATGCCGATTTTGTTTGTGCTTCTATACACGTATCTTACATCTAAACGACACACTGTGGCAAAAACTTGCTAGTAGGACAAGTGAGCAATCAAAAGTATTGACACATTATGACCGCCATTACGTTATCACAATATAGATCAATTATAACTTGACCATCAATGAGAATATGCGATGACGGTATCCCATTTTGGGTAATATCAAAATGATAGCCTGTGCTTCTTTTAAATCATTTTCATAATTTGAATACCAAAATTACCCTTTAAAAGGGTAAAAGCGAATTGTGGGTGAAATAGTATACAGAAGCACATTTTAGTTCCCTATTAATATAAAACAACTTTCCCCTTCATATCCGTTAATTGTTAACTCTTTTAACATTCATTATACTTTTTGGTTAATTTGTCTGTTCCTTCAAGAATAAACGAGTACATTTTCGGTGGTCGGTTCAGCAGGAAGTGGGCAAGGTATTATTCCAAAATGTAAAATTATCTAAACCAGAGGGTGCGTTGAAGTTAAAGCTTAAATAGTCGTTATTATTATTATCATTATCGTTATTATCATCATCATCATTAATTTCATTATTATTGTTATTATTATTATTATTTGTTTCATTTTGAAAGACAGAATTCAACGTAACATTTAAAGACATATTATACGATATAATTTGTATTGAAGTTACCAAAAAAACTGGTAAAGAGTTGTAGCGCAAATTATAATAGTTTATCCAACTTTTGTTTTCATAAACACCCTAAAGACATCTTTCATGATTAATCAGATATAATGTTTTTCAGTAATGTATTTCAATTATTGTGAATGTAATTTTAAGCGTTGATCGTTTAATTATTAATTGCTGATAATGTATATAATATGTTTTTATATATATATTATGACTGTATATCATATGCGGATTTATGTGATACATAGTTTACATTATACTTAGACCATTGTGTGCTTCGTAGAGTTACATTTGATTCTTTAAAATGATATTGCTTACCACTTCCAAAGTCTTGATTATAATGATTTGGATCATTTTTGGAGTACGCATTTAATCCATAATTCGATTTAGGATCCCTGACGGATGCCTACATGTTTTTTATAATGTCATTGACGTGATCTTCAACAAAAATATGAAATGCCCGATACCCATTTACAGCGAACTCTAAGTGAACATGTTTTAAATGAAGATAAATGAAATGTTTTGATAGTTGGTGTACCTGTATTTTCTTGTTTCCCCATTCGTTGTAGAGGCCATGACGAGGTCAGAAATGCCTAGCAGCCCAGTTAAATGCACTTTGATCAAACAAACAATGTTCCAATGTCTGAGCATTGGAACATTCGGGGAAGGGGGCCTAGTATATGGACGTCTACCGTGACCCCCCCCCCCCCCCCTGCTGCATGAGGCCCCTGGAATTGGTTAATAGGACCCCAAAATACATTTAGTCACACGAACGAGGTACCACTTGAAACCACTTTTAACATAATGAATGAATGCAACAAAGCACGGAATTGCCGGCTCACGCCAACAAAAATCTGCTGCTTAGGGCCCGCCAGACGCCCAAAAATGTGGTCCGAGTAAAATATTCGGTTCGTTTGTTCTAGCTCAATTTTAGGCCCTTTCTAACTGGCCCCAAGGGCCATCTGCAGCAAAATGTCCTCGTCAGACGTAGTTATTTGGATATACTAGGTGCCTCCCCGAAATTTTCAATACTCAGACATTGGAATCTCGTTCGTTTGATCAAAGTGCTCTGTGCTGTACATGCTATGAGGCAGACGAAAGAATACACAATTTGTAAAACAGTGGATGAAACACTTATTGTAGAATATTAGAATGTTTAAAAAAATCATGCATTATGAATCATACGTATTGTGTATACGTAAGACTTCATACATGTGTATCATGAATGTCTTACGATATTATTTTTTATTTTGATTGTTTTGTATTACTGTTTACATACTCGTTATCTTGCATATAAATTATTTAAAAAGAATCAAACCTTTCTTTTCATATGACTGTGATCAGACGATGAAAGTTTATACTTTGCTATTTAACTGCTCGATTCAATAATTAATGATTTATATACAAAAGAAAATATTAAATCATCTATTTACTCATCTGCCACATGAGTTTTTTACGTGCACCCTCTATATGACGTTTTTTAACGACCAGGAAGAGAGATAGTCTTCATTCCTCTCACTATTGAAATTTAATAGGGATCTGCAAGCAAAAATCATGGTGTTGCCGATTTGTGTTTGATCAAGCCTCACCTTTTAACCATGACTTGTGTTACCGTCATTGAAAATGTTCATAGAACTTTTTTTCCTGTATGCTTTTATCAAAACGAAGTTAGTATTGGGATGGACATGCCCTGCTTAACATATACGTTATTGATCCTTTGTATAAATTTAGTCTCGGTAATGAATGAAATGATAAAAGAAATTGGTGTAAGTTTGAGAACACGATCGTAAAGTCTTTCGAGAACTCAACTCAAGGGCAATTTCAATAGCCTGTTTGGTATATCCCATAGAAATAATGTTCGAATTGCGTGATACGTATTGATTTAATTGTAATTTTCGCACATTTAAATAGGGGCATGACGAACGAGATTCATGATATAGCATTGGGTTGATATTTTCGAAAGTGCGATCGTGTTTGAGTAAAATGCGACGGAAAAATCAAACCCTCTACGAGGGTGTGTTCGTTCGGGGGTAAATCAGGGGGGGGGGGATCTCTAAGCGCACTAGCCCTGGGAGTTGATGTCAGCCAAGGGTAATAGTCGCAGAGGGTAACTGTATGGGGCGCTAATTGTTAGCCACTGAGGAGTTTTCTCCTTTGCTTCGGAGTTTTTCAATTATTCCTGACACATTGCTGTATTGAATAAATTTAGATAATAATGTTTGTCAATACACCTTGTTTAATTTGTCATTCTTAATGTACAATGCGTTTACTTTAAATACAAAAAATGGGTAGTCAAACGAAGCTTTCCAATAAAACTTTCCTCCAGTGAATCGTTCCGCAATCAATAATATAACACACGATTTTACTCCTGTTTTAAGTGATAGTATCAGAAGAAACACAAAATATGACAAACTTTATTGGTCTTTTAGCTGATTAACAGATCACATAGGAGAGAGAATCGTTCGGTAAGATATTTCGAGGAGAAGGGAAAAAAAGTCCGTAAAAACAACTTTATTTACGTAAGAACAGTGATTAAAGGGGGTATTGGGCTCATTCTGGGTAATAAAATTAAAAAAAAATCATAATTATTATCATCCCCGTATATTACAAAGGGCAATCGAGTCAAGGTCCTCTCAAGATGTGTTGACGTCATGATCACTGAGATGCATCTGTGGGCATGGCTATCGTGAGAGGGCCGGGGCGGGGGATTTAAAAAAAAAAAAAGTAAAATATGTATACAAATTTGCCATGTCAAATGATAACAAAAAGAAAGAAAAAAAAGCATGCACGTCGCCATTGGCGATGACACTCATAAATGAAATAATCTGTTGTTATCGAGGGAATTATTAATTATGTTGTAACCCCACCCAATATGATAAACCGGGGCCAAGCCAGCGCCGCGGCGCACATCTAAATCGTTGATGACCTTTGACCTATATATCTCTGCTCTGTTGTTGCCGAGAGACGATACGCTGTCTTCTGTTTACGTCTGTACATGGAGTGGTAATGTACGTGAAGATCTCTTTGTTTTTATTTTTGCTATTTTTTATATCATAACATACTGCTTAAGACGTTATTATACATGTACATATTCTAAAAATTGTCCCTTATATAGCCAAGTTTGCTAAAGTACTTTTGCCTGTTGTCCAGAAACTTTCGTGTAGTCCCACTCGCTTATAATTGTGTACAGTGCATCGAGCCAGGCCAGGTCAGATCTATAGCACTGACTTTGCTTTGCTGGAGTGGTCAATGACAATTGACTTGGTATTGAACAAGGAATGCACTTTATAATCCTCTCATGCTTAATTTCATATTATCCCTTGGCCTTAGTTATAATTTGAAGATAAATTTTCAGAATTAAGAACAATTTTCAATGACACAGTCATTTTCATGAGAAAAATCTCATTGAATTTAGAAATTAAAGCAAAAATGTCTACTCTAGATCAAGGAATAAGGGGCATAGCTTTACAATGGCTTGCGAGTTACTTATCTATGAGAAGACAGTACACTTATTATAACTCTGTTAACTCTGACATTCTGTATCTTAAATGTGGTGTTCCGCAGGGATCCATCCTGGGCCCATTATTATTTCTTATTTATATCAATGATATTTGTAATGTATCTAAAACTTTAAATTATACCTTATTTGCAGATGATACGAGTGTTTTCTTGTCTCATCGTGAAATCAACACTCTTGAACAGAAACTAAATTCGGAACTACCAAAGTTGACTTTATGGTTTAGAAGTAATGTGCTCTCTCTCAATGTTCTTAAAACAAATTATATTCATTTTAGAGGTAGAAAATCTAATGACAACCTTGCTCTTAATATTAAACTAGATGATATTTCTCTAGAGAGAAAGACATGTACAAAATTCCTTGGTGTCTATATCAATGAAAAACTTGACTGGAGCGACCATGTAAAACACATTGTTACACCAATCTCCAGAAATATTGGCGTACTGTATAGAATAAAATGTTTTGTTTCTGATAGAATATTACTTATGCTATATAATAGTCTAATTTTACCACACATCTCTTATTGTAATATTTTGTGGGCAACATCCAAGTGTGTGACTAATAATATTCTTCTGCTGCAAAAGAAAGCTGTACGCATATGTACCCGAGCTGGTTATCGTGACCATGCTACCCCACTATTTGTTAAACTGAAATGCTTAAAGATTGATGATATTAACTTCCTCCAAATTGCCATATTTATGTTCCGTTTTAATATCAAATTATTACCTACGTCATTATCTTCAATGTTTCAACCTAATAACATGGTTCATTCGTATTCAACAAGGCAGTCATCGAATTTACATGTGGTCAATCCTCACACTACATTAGCCCAGAAATCAATCAGACACAGAGGTCCAGATGTATGGAATTCTTTACCTAATGATATTCGAAATATGAAATCAACAAACTCCTTTAAAAGAGCACTCAAATGTATTATCATTTCACAGATGTAAGATATTACTTACATTATAATCTATTTATCAGTTCTAATTAAATCTAACATAATTTTGTTACTAGGCTTAACAATTTTTTTTTTTTTCTTTCTTTTTTTAAACTTTGTAAATAGTGTAAATAGTTCACTACAAAACTTTAGGAATTTTCTTTTGTCATATATTATATATTTGAAAGGTGTTTTAACGATTCAAGCTCTATTTGCTTATGTTTCATCACCTTTGTGTGTTCATTCTTCAAACTGTATATAAGTTGCAACTTGTCTTTGATAAAACAATGTTATATTCTTTTTCTACACCTATTCATCCATGATCCATGATCCATGTAAAATTGAATATGATTTGTTATATTAAATTAATTTTTCATGTGATGTTAACTTCAATGAATTGTGAAATTGTGAACATGCATAAATAAATAAATAAATAAATAAATAAATAAATAAAATATAGATCTAGGGTCTATAAACAAAGACATAATGAGTAATGTCACTAAATGAAGTTGAGACAGAATGAACAGGGGGGGGGGGTAATTTTCAGAGGGGTGATTGTCCGGGGGGGGGGGGGGGGATCGTCCTGATACGATGCTAAATAATTGTCATTGTCTTGATAAAATCTGTAATAAACATTGAGCAAGGTGAGGTATGTTGATCTCTTCTAACAGGAAATATTCTAGACTTTAAAGTCATAACTTTGTAAAAATTAGTATGATTCCAGTGTTTTACATAAAATAGTATTCCCAGATCTTCAATCATTTTTTTCTGTCTGTTTTCTTCTTTCTTAGAAATCTCTTGAAATGGTGTAGACTGAGCAGGGAACAGCAGCCATGGATTTGGAAACAATTGAGGAGATAGATGATGCAGCTCTCTCAGAGTTCGGTAAGGAGACTGAGGAAAAAGAAAAACTTGAAAACGAGTCTGAAGACCAGAATACAGAAGAGCCTGATGGAAATGATAAAAAGAAAGATGAAGACCCTTCAGAGAAAAGAGAGGATGAGAATGCAAATGAAATCATTTTGACTTCAGGCGAAGAACCTCAGCCTGTAAATGCAGTTGTTGATTCAGATATGCAGACATGTGGTCCGGATGACATACCTGAAGTTAGTCAAGAAATCACCCAAGAAGACAATGTTGAACCAGTGCCAGTAGATGTTAGTACTTTGGTTTACAGGGATACTCACGGCAGGTTCTGTCTAGATTTATCAGAAGAGGACATCAGTGTAATACCTCCAGATACCTTTGAACTGGACTTCTTGAATTATTTATCAGTGACTTGTTTACCTCTTTATGAGATCCCATCTGGTCTTAGCTACCTTCAGCAGCTAGATTCATTGATATTGAGGGAGTGCTCACTAGCAGAGTTCCCCAGGAGTATCTGTGCATTACCGCTCTTGGAACATTTAGACTTGAGTGGAAATGAAATCCAAGAGATTCCGACAGAGATAAGAATGCTGTCCTCATTGCAGCAAATTGACCTATCCGACAATCAACTAACTGCCCTACCAAATGAATTCTGCCACCTGCGGAAACTCATCTGCGTCTTTCTCTCCCAAAACAAACTGACCAGTCTGCCAGCCAACATCTCACATCTCCGCAACATCCAAGTCTTGGAGATGAACAACAACATGTTGAAGTGGTTGCCAAAACAAGTCTGCCTCTTGGATCAGCTCGTAAAGCTCAGCCTCTGTGGGAACTACCTTCAGACATTGCCAGCAGACATCGAGTACCTCTTTAACCTACAGGAGTTGCATCTTGAACAGAACAGCTTCTTCTACCTCCCCATCCAAATATATTGGCTGCCAGAATTAGAGGAACTGTACCTTAGTCAGAATCACATCCAAGAGATATCCTCTGAGATTCAGAAGCTCACTAAGCTTAGGGTTCTAGATCTTGGTACCAATGAGCTCAACACCATTCCGCAAGAGATTTGTCTTCTTTTAAACCTGGTATTTCTTGGTCTCGGCTCAAACAGGCTAACATTCCTCCCAGACAACATGAACAGACTTTACAAGTTGGTAGAATTCTTAGTAGGTATGAGATGTTATCTGATTTATATTTATTTTCTTTTAGTTGCAATGCTGTTATTACAAACTATATTAAGTACACTAGGTTTGTCCTCATCAGCCCGAGTTGGCCAAATAGCCCGCTATTTTGTCTAATACTGTAACGTATTTAATAAGGGGCTTTTAGATTAAGACAGGAAAGTGTATCAAACATTAAATTCTTACCAAATACTCAGTATCTAAGTGAGCTGCTTCTCTGGTACAACTCATTTTTCTATCAATACTATGATGTTGCTATTCCAAATAAATAGGAAATGTTCTGCTTATATAATATCTCGTTTTCTGATCAAATTAATGTAACATAAATGTGGATAATATAAGATACAATATTTTTATACATACACCCGTACTTGTCAGTATAATTCGTCGCTGTTTTCACGAAGTGACGGTAGTGAAAAAAAATTGCATTCACTTTGCGTTACGATTTTCCTCACTACCGTCACTTCGTGAAAACAAGGACGAATTATGTTTTATTGATCATGATCTACATGTATGTATTCTTCTTACATTCATTTCTTCAGGAAACAATGAGCTGACTGAAATCCCTGATGACCTATCGCTTCTGTCACAGCTTCAAGTTCTGGATCTGTCCAACAACCATATGTCAGAACTACCTGTCGAGATTGCTAGTCTAAAGCAGGTATGAAACCAAATCTTAATTTATAGCCAAGTGTAAAGGGATGCATAATCATTATTGTCTTCTTTTTTTTTTCTTTTTTTTTTGGGGGGGGGGGGGGGGTATGTATGTTTTTCTTTTTGCAATCTATCTCTTCTTGAAAGATCTGCACCGCCATTACATAAACAAGTCCTGGGGTTGGCCTCTTGGACGTAATTTCAAGCCACTTACGGTATTTACATACTTCCGCTGCTCAGACCTGAGTGTAACATACAAGTATTTATAATATATTTGCGATAGCAAGAATTAGCTTAGTATGATATTGTGCACATGCATGCATGCACACTCATGGGGAGTTGAATTGAGATCACATTGTAATGATTCACATGTAGAATATATCACCAATGAAATAATAACAACGGTATGATAACAATCAGTATCAAACTTACATATGTACTGCACATACACGTAGTACACTTCTAGGTACCATGTGCATTTTTTTTAACAACTTTAATAGGCGTATATATGTCCTTGAAAGTCAATAGAAAAACCAGGACATAATCCTATTTTAATCATTTTTATTTTCATTTTTTCTATGAACAGGTAAATGTACTGTCACTACAAGGCAACCAAATCTCTACATTCCCACCTGGTGCTTGCCTTCTCAGTAAATGTGAAGAGTTGTCCTTTGATAGGAACCTTCTCAGTAGACTACCCAGTGAGGTGAAGCATATGAAATCACTTCAGAGTGTAACCATAACCAACAACAGGTGAGAAAGCTAAGGGTTTAATCTAGAAACCAGTTTGTATAGTAGTAGATGTTACAGAAATTTACACATTTGATCAATTATGAGGCAATCAATTTTCTGTGTTTCCTTATTGTGTAAAACCCATATAATGAACAAGATAGACTTGGGACATTTGTCATCTCAAACAATATTTGTCTTTGACTCGGGAGTACATCATTTTGCAATCGCAAGATAACAAAATCTTTGACAAATTGTTATTCTATTATTAGGGATGACTTTAAATCAATGAATCAATTTATATTTTCATGAGACGTGTAAGAGCAGTAAAAATGCTAAGGTTGATATGTCATGAATTTCAATTGCTTGCAAAAGATGGGTCATACTAATTTTTTATTTCTTGTAATTCATATTCAGACTCAAGCAATTCCCAAAGGAGTTATGTGAAGTGAGGACCCTTCAATTCTTAGATCTGAGTCAGAACCTCATCAGCTCAGTACCTGCTTCAGTGCGACGTCTACAGAACCTTGAGAAGTTCATACTTAACAAGAATACATTCACTGCCATCACTCCAGAGATGTGTACGCTCAAGAACCTGGTCTCCCTCAGCATGTCAGATAACCAGATAACAGAGATCTGTGAGGAGGTCAGCATGTACCAACGGTTAGAAGCCCTGGATCTCTCCAACAACCAGTTCCCGGTCTTTCCTCCAGAGATCTGGACCATCTCTCGGCTCAGGATCCTTCACTACATTCAGGAAAAGGGTGTGAAGGCATCCTTCCTGCAGCCTGCCATCTACAACTGCCAGGACTTGGAAGAGATCTATGTACAGCACAACTGCCTTACGATGATCCCAAACACCATTCGATCCCTCTCCAAACTCAGGATCTTATGTGCCTCAGACAACTGCCTCATGGACATCCCGGAGGTGTTCTGTGAGCTCAAGAACCTGGAGGTTCTCAAGCTTGAAAGAAATCAAATCAAGTCACTGCCAATAAACTTTGAGATGCTGACCGAGCTACGAGTGTTGAGGCTGGATACCAATCCTCTGGCACACCCACCAAGTGAGGTATGTGAAGGAGGTGCCATGGACCAAATCACCAGCTTTATCAAGAAAGCAGATGAAAGAGAGGGTGAGTTTGGTGTTTGGTTACACATGCAATAATTTACTTCAATGTGATGAATGTTCATTTAAAAGAAAATATAGTTGATATTTATGAATCACTATTATCATCATTGACTACTGACTTCTTTCATTTCCCTTGGTTAAATCTTTATATGCCACACAAGTGACATTGTATTTATTATAGATATACCAAACGCTTAAAGATCATTTAATTATTTCCAGGATAAAAATAATCCATGCTATTGGTATAAACTTTGTCATGGAGCTAATCAAGACCGACAATGTGTAATCTTGCAAATCCATCGTGTCGCACAGATCAATCCTTATGTCAATTGGTGTCTAATGTTTAGTGCAAAATTGTGCATGTGGCAAATGAGTTTCCGTGCAGAAAGACAAACAAAGCAACTGAAGTGTCAATAGTACAACAACATCTAATTCCCATATGCAATGGGTTAGGTTACTTACATTAGTAAATTTCCTTGTTAGCATTTTGTTTTCAAGCTGAATATGACACACTTTCTCTTGTTGAACCACATTGAATAATCCCACAAGCTACATTCAATTTCTAGGACACTCTTGATACACAAGACGGTAATTTGCAATGTGTTTATCTCTCTTCAGAGGCTTTGCTGTGCAAGATGTTCAGCTGTGTGGCAGCTAACCTGAGAGAGAGGGAGGCCCATGACCTGATGCGTGTCTTTCACTTCCCAAAGGATGTCATGACCTCGATGGAGAGGTCACATAGAGGATCCGCTCCAGATGCCCTCACCATGTCTGTCGTCAAGCGATGGCGGGAAGAGAAAGGTCACGTAGCATCTCCCGATGAACTGATACGCTACGTTGGGCTTATTGATATGCCAGTGGTGACCAGCAGACTGAGGACCATTCGTGTGGATTCACAGGTTCATCGTTTGTGAGTTCATCAGAGCTCTATGTATGTGACATCAGCCAGTATCTTGGACCATGGACTAGCTTCTCCTGATGAACTGATACGCTACGTTGGGCCGATTGTTACACCAGAGGTGAGAATTAAATCTGGGTTCACTAGATCCTGCAAGGTGATGAATGAGTGTGAGGTAACATCTGATATTCTCATTGGAGCTAACAATGATCCATGATAGGGAATTCTCCTTCTTACCTTTTCTTACATGAAATGAAGTTAAGCTGGTCGTAGGCAAACTTATGTTATTTGTATGTGCTGTAGATGAAGTCCATAGGATCCTGTTACTTTGCTGTTTCTGATGTGGTAAAACACTGTAGGTGGTGACAGTGTACATGTACATGTACATGTAGGTACATGTAGGCAGCTATCAAATGTTGGGAATCAATAACTGATTGGTTTCAAGTACTTGAAGAATATATTCATGTTATGTTCAACAATGCATTTCAAGTATCGTTCAAAATGTATAGATTCTGAAAGGGAAGTGTTAAAGAGAGTGAATTGAAAAAAGATGCATATACATGTATATTGCAACAAATTCATACTGTGGAGTCTAAAACTTCAGGTACAAAAGACTGTGTTTGTAAAGTGACCAACAAAAAAAAAAAATGTATATGTTTATGACATTAAATTGATGAAAGTTAAATGAACTACATGTAACTAACAAAATGAATGAATAAATTAATTATATAATGATAATAATTGATTGATTAATTAACCAATAAAAATGAATTAATAGATAAATATATTAATATATAAAAATATATATAATTAAATAAATACCCAATGTGTCTAGATGAGGAAGAATTCAGTTTCCGCCTGTTGAAAACTATGAAATGAAAGCTATATTCCTTTGTGTGTAACTATTTCCTGTAAAAACAAGGAAGTTACATGTAGATTTTATCATATTCATAACCTAGAAACTGTGATATTTATTGATAGTGAAACAACCACCACCACCACCATGTATCTGAACATCGAATGTCTTCAAGTTGTCTTCTTGCTGCTTCAAGAAATGAATCAAAACTCAGTTTTCTGTTAAAGTGCCTTCTTTTAATTCAACCAAAGTATTTTTCACACTAAAAGAGTTGATATTTTTTTTATTTTTAAGTTGACAGCTGTTTCAAGAAATTAATTGAAACTCAATCATCTACTCAGGTGCATTATTTATTTCAAGCAAAGCATATTCACATTGTTTGGTCAGTATTCCGTTTATCACATTAGATTGTGTATTACATGAGGTTACACACTGTATTAACATTGCTTTATATAAATAGGTTTTTTTTATATTTTTTTATATAGACTTTTATGAATATATTTGTGTTGCTGCAGGTAAACTATATTGATAGTGAGCTTCCACTTTACCCCAGCGGGGAGAGTATAATTTATATATTATTTACAAATGGTATCTCACTTCACTAGGTTAAGAAAAATAATAAGAGAATGTTGAACACCTACTTGCCCCTCAGTCACACAGTGAAACCTACTCCAAAGGGACTCCCAAACTGACTGATTCTTCCCCATTTGTGTCATGACAACTTTGTTTTTGTTATTGGTCTTGAATCAGTGTTTGACATGGGTATCATGATCATCACAATGCAATGTGCTACTTATGTAGTGCAAGCAATGATTCATGATTTACTTTTCCTCAAATACTCACACACATCCATACGCACACATAGAGTCGTTACCTTAATACCTCAGTCACACCAACGAGACCAACACCTGACTGACTACACACCAAACCAATAATAATAATAATAATAATACAGCATTTATTATGCGCCATCGATCTAGTAAACTATTCTGAGGCGCAGAGGGATAGAATTAGAATGAGATACATAGAGAAATGAGAAGGGGGGAAGAAAAAGAAGAAGAAAAAAATGCAAAGATGTACATTTAACATATAATTAACTAAAATAACATGCGAACATATTACTTTAGATTCTTTTTAAACAAATATTCAACAAATATATAACCCCCCTTACCCCTCCTCCCCCATGACCAAACATCAGTTGGTCTGAAGTCCAGGAGTCATTTTGATTGAGTGATTGAGGTACAAGAGATTTATTTTTCACTATTAATCTGAAAGTTGTAACAAGTTTGTTATACACTCATGTGGTTAAATTTATCCGTAGTGTTTAGATACGTGTTTAGATACTTTTGTTTATATGGAGTAAAAATCACAACAATAAACTGTTATTGTAGGTTTTGTGCCCACGCATAGAACCTGAAACTATGAAATATGCATGCTGCAAAGATATATGTACAGTCAATTGCTCTTTCATTATTTAAAGTATTTAAGTGTTTTATTTTACTCAAGTACATTACAAATGATTTTTTAATGCCTCTCTTATGTTTGTTTTATATCATAGTATGCACTTTTATACAAAGAAGATTTTATAACTATTTACGTGACATTTATATGGTAAATTGATTTTATATTGCGGCTAAGTTTCACTTTCAAACGCACAATAACGTCATGGGACTGTAGTTCTTGAAAGAGGCATTAATTAATTTATAATTTTCATCGTCATGGAACAATGGCATATCCTGAACAAGAGTTATATTGAGAACAGCAGCAATTTCTGTTTGGTTTGTTTGAAAGTATTATCAAGAAGCATTTCAGTTACTTGTAACTGCGATACATGGAAATTAATCAATAAATACCATTTATCTATCTATCTATCTATCTAAGAAGTGGATGTTTTGTAGCTAAATTCTTTTGACAAAGGTACTTTAACCCAATGAGATTGTACAATATACAAAATGCTTTGTAAATTTCTGTTTGTGAGATGCTAATTGCAGAAAATGTACATGTACATGTTAACAATATCACTTGTGGATAGTTATGTAAATAGTTTTCGAAGTTTATACTTCTGTAATATAATATCGTTTTTATATGTGCAGTTGTTAACATAATGCTTTCATATTGACGTCTTCTGGTATAAGATTTTATCAAAAAGTACTGGTAAACTTCTCATTTCCGAAATCAAATGGCCATACATTTTGTAATGCTTATTTAAATGTCATGATTCAACAAGTGTTATGGGGTCTGGATGGACAAAACATATGCCTTGATTATCCGTCCTTCATGTTTAATTTCATTCCATTTGTTCTTATTATGGTGATAAACATTCTGAATATCACTTCAGAACAAAACTAGGACGTGCAAGTTGTAAGAGGCAAAGTCGAATGAATTTGTCTTTTGGTGTCCCATACGTTAGCAAGTATTATGGAGTTGAACATCAAATGTACTATTTCACTTCATGTGTGGTATGATCCAAGCTCTATCAGTGCTGGTGATTGAATGCAGTACTCAGATATACTAACATCTACATGTGGTGGTAACTTAGGAATGAATATTTTTGGACGTAATTGCCCGATGAAATTTAATGTAAGAGATGATTTGTACTACATAATTGAAGAATAGCAACGAATATAGACATTCTAAGGCTTTTCTTTTCCCCCCTTTTTTGTGCGCTTTGTTCCTTTAACTTCCGCCAATATTATCTGATTTTCGATTTCTTTTTATTCCAACAATTTACTCCGATGAATGCAAGACGAAAGACTTTGGTAATTTGTTGCTATTCCTCGACATTTAATTGATAGTTAAACTATTTTCAGTGATTTCTTGAACCGCAATCATCTTTGTAGTTTTCTGCATGGGCCTTTCATTTCACGGAGTATCCATCTTATTATTCTTGTTATATTCACAATATACTCTAGCATATCCAAGCTTTTTTCTTTCGTTTTTGTTGTTGGTTTCGTTAGTATTGCTCCTCTTTGTTTTAATAAGGCGATTGTATAAAAGAGATAGAAATACGTCTCCGTCCATTGTCATAAGAAGTGCTATAATAAAATCCTCATGTGTTTCAAGTTTATACGACTTGTGTGTTTAGATTAATGCTTTGTCGATTACTTCGGGTGTGATTATATAGTGAAAGTGTTTTATGGAAATGAGTATATGAAGTGACAATCAAATGAATGAGGTATTTTACTGATACCATGGCTATTTGATCCTGCACGAAGGATGTTTTCATCCTGGAATATTGGAAGCAAGTGATTCGTTCAATTTAGTCTGAAATGGAGAAAAATGTAACGACTATGATCATTTTATACAGTAGGCTTGCGGGTGCATCATGTGAGAGAGAGAGGGGGGTTGAGGAGTCCTGAAAAGAGTCCTAAGAACTATAAGCTAAGAAAGATAACAAACAGTCCTTTTCAGGACTACACACCCCCAAGAAAGATTACCGAGTCAGAGTTCTTTCAGGACTCCTCAACCCCCTCTCTCTCTCTCTCACACATGGTGCACCCGCAAGCCTACTGTATATCTACATCACCATGCAAGCCGACACTTACAAGTATGATCATTTTGTTATAACAATCCCCATTCATTGAGCTTATGAAAGTAATGATGTGATTTATTTCACGTCGGTGTATTCCTTGTCTACTCGACAATGCTCATCACCAGCATCCGTGATGGTTTGATAACCCTCATCATCGATGTCACGTGGGTCACACTTCGTACCACTCCTACTGAACTTGAAGTGACCTACTGCTGTCTGGATCTCTCTTGCGCGTGTTTTCTCCGGTCGGTCAAGTAGATTGTAAGATACAGGTTGGCATAACGGATTCTGGACCATTTCATAGCGCTCCGATGCCGACACACAGGTAGCAACATTTATTCCTTGAAAGCTGGATGCTACGGGACGTCCGCGGCGGGGTACGACTGCAGACGCAGGGTTTGGACTAGGATCAAAGTGTTTACGGGGAAGGTGGAAAAGACTGTAGGACCTGGATCTACCTGATAGATTCCCGACCAAGGAGTAATCTGGTTCGCCAAAGACATCATCGTTTAGAGGTTTGTCCAGTCTGTCAAGTTTGTCGAGTGCATCAAGGCTATCTAGAAGACACCATTCTTTCTTTGATCGCTCATCAGTGTATCGGAGAGGATCGCATGACTTGGACCGGACTGATTGAATGGATCGTTCAGGTTGGTTCCCTGAAGGGCCGTGGCTTGTCAGTGCACGTGACGCTATGGTATTGGTTTCCAACAATTCAGACTTATCAGTTCCATGGACTGAACGCTGTGGCTGACCAACCTTTCTCGGATCCTTGCCAGTGCTACGATCTCCGCGCGGTGGCAATGCCGGTAACGGATTTTTCCTATCCATCACACATGATGTTGTCCGGTACAAAGGATTCGGGATCATAGAAAATGGATCGGATATCTTTCCTGAGATCTCATTCGATCTTGTCCCGTCGTCTTCTAGGCTCTTACCGTCTATGGTGAGCATGTCGGTGGTGCCACCATTCGCCTGTCCATGCACGCAGGTTTCGATTACGTTGTATGTATGGACGCCACTCTTGAGGGACTTGTCTGCTGCAGAAGGTTGTTCTAATTGGTCGCATTCTGACACTGTTCGATGGGATCTGTAGTGACTAGGTGTCCTAGATAGAGAACGGCTGTCCATACCATGAAGGTGAACGTTGATAGGTGGTGGTGACCAGGTCATATTGGGTCCTCGGCTCCTAGCATATAGGGGAGGGTGGGATAACTGGATTATTGTAGGCTATACCTGTTACCATTAAACTTACACGCGGTAATCAATTTAAATTGCAATGCTACCAATATCTCTTTCAATTTAAATTTGAAAGACCGATATCAATCGTATGACAATAGCGTGTGAATTTGAATACATATACCTTTAATATCAATAAATAAGACTATGTTGAAAAAATACAGTGTACAGTGATATAGGTTTTTCGATTAACTCATTAAATCAATTTAAGGTGTATGTATTCAAATTCACGCGTTATACCTTTTTGCCAGGGGGTGGGGGAAGTGTTTGAACACCTAAAATACCCCCTGTTTGCCAGAGGTGTACACACATATTTTTGCACGGATAACAATTTCGAATGACAGAAAATTAAAGTGAATAACCATTCGTATGCTCTTTACTGAAATTGACATGACTCATTTGAGAGCTTCTTGCATGAATAACAAATTTGAACGACCGGAAATGAATTCGAATGACAATTCGCCATGGCGATCACAACTATCGTGAATTTGAATGCTCACAACATTAAACATTAAATGCTCACAACATTAAACAAAACAACGACAAAATAACAAAATTATTAAAATGAGCGGGAAAACCTATATGAACATTTGGGCTAACGGTTTATCTGCTGTTGATTTTTTTGTTGTCATTAATTTTGAAGCTATAATAAATTGTAATTAAGTTGAATATTGTCAAAAAATCAAAAGTTCTACTACAAATAATATTGGCTTCTAGCGTTATAACCTTCACGCTGGGACGATCCGCCTCGGTATATAGTGTTCAAGCATATCAGGTAGCCATTACACATGGGTAGAGAGTACTATACTATACTTTACTTCACTTAACCTTACTAAACACTGTACCAACATACCTTTTTCGCACATATGCGGTTATCCATATACATACAGTAATCATGATGAGCATAGCCAACAACGATGACATGATAGATAAAGTTGTCATCCACTGATCCACTGAAAAAAGGACAATTTATTAATTTATTTATTTTTGACAGTATACAGGTTAGCACATTTTCACCAGTGGTGTCTTCCATAATGCCATGTTTGGAATCAACAAGATAAAAGAACAATCATGAATACAAACTCATAACAAGAACAGAACAAACACAGAATAATCTGTGCATGTATCCAAATTCCACGGTAATCTGTTTATAAATCATGCAGGTTAAATATAATCATCCAATTTTAGACACTTTCTATTTTTTGAAAATAGCGTCAATGGTTTCAAAAGCTCATAAACAAAGTAGAAAACACGATCTTGGCTCAACATAATATAATTATCTAAACTTGTGATACCAACATTTTGATATACATGTCTACATAACATATATTACAAGATTTAATTCCTTGTTAATTTTGTTTTTAACTGAGATGGTTTATTCATTAAGAAAATCTTCGCAATCACAAAAACTGAATTGTGATTTTTTTTTTACAATAACTGAGATTGAAAAAAATATATACACTGTCGCTCATAAAGGTGGAATATTTTTGTTTTACCCCAATTAACGAAATTATTTTTAAAATAATTAAGAAATAATAGATCTAGATAATAGTATACATTCTCAGATTTTATTGAATAATAATTTGACAATGTGTGTTTTGCGTGACTGCTAAAGCATGTGTATGGTACTATACTTATCAAATAGGGGACCTACGCCCTTAAGTCATAAATGACAGTAATGAGGATTAATGCCCCACAAAAGGGCACTAATATAGCACATCGACACGGTTTTGATCCTGGGGCCTCACAGTTACGAGGCCATTGCTTTGTCACTGAACCATGACTGTACGCAGCGGGGGCTAGGGTAGGGGGCAGTTTCCATAAATATTTAAAAAAAAACAGAAAATGCAATAATTTTTCAATAATTTATTGCATTTTACCCCGGTCCCCAACATAAACAAATCCTCTGGATGGCCATGCATTATGGCTCAAGGGATGGGCACACAGAGAATTTTGTTATGTTGGGAATCGGGGTAAAATGTAATAAATTATTGAAAAATTATTGCATTTTCTGTTTTTTGTTATATTTATGGAAACTGCCCCCTACCCTAGCCCCCGCTGCGTACAGTCATGGTTCAGTGACAAAGCAATGGCCTCGTAACTGTGAGGCCCCAGGATCAAAACTGTGTCGATGTGCTATATTAGTGCCCTTTTATTGGGCATTAATCCTAATAACTGTCATTTATGACTTATAAGGGCGTAGGTCCCCTATTTGACAAGCATAGAAGCGTACACATGCTTTAGCAGTCACGCAAAATTACGCAAATTATTATTCAATAAAATCTGAGAATGTATACTTTTATCTAGATCTATTATATTTAAATTATTTTTAAAATAATTCCGTAAATATTGGGGTAAAACAAAAATATTCCACCTTTATGAGCGACAGTGTACATATAAGTATTAAATGCAAATACATACAATCAAAGATAAATATTCAAATAATTTTAGCTGATTTAGATTACGGTAGAAACTAGTCTTTGGCTGAATCATTAATGGCTACGGGTATTCCAGTGAAAACTGCCGATGTATAATATATAGGTATATAGGATTAATAAGTATAGAAACTTGAATAATAAACGTTTATTGGAATTGATATAGCATTCGAATATACAAGCTAAATACTAATGCCTACTAAAATACCTACCTGTATTGGGTTCTTTTTTAGGACCGTTAGTTTCCACGGATATGCCTGTGGGGTAAAAACACGAATTAAGAGATAAAACATTTTTAGAAATCTAGCCATCTGATTGTTCGAAATTGGAGTCGTGATATTAGCCAAGCCCCGCCTACCGGTTAATAATCTTTTAAAGGCCCGCATATGCCCCGGATAACGGGCCACAAAAATAAATTCTGGTGAGATCCCCCATTGGATTACGTGTATAAAGTTCCTTTGTGCGAGCGCGGATATAATACAGTGCATCGTGTGTATGATTCCCAAATGATTGTAACATTCAGTCATCTTTCCAGCGAAGATTAACAGACAGTGTCTCAGATTTTCTGTGATGTTTTATCCAATCTTTACTCAAGAAAAGGATAAGGTAAGAATTATTGGTAGATTTTCTTGTAAACTCCTGATTGTCATAAAATAACGACCTAACTGTGATCTGTCTTTAAAATAAATGCATCGGTAAATTTGGGAATATAAATATAAAGAATGTCGTGATTAAGGTCATTTCATACCAAATGGCGAAATCTTTGAAAAATAAGCTATCACCTGCGAAACATAACCACCAAAAAACGCATGATACTCCGTTTTATTCTCTTTTTGGGGGGAAGGGGAGGAGGAAAGGGGTCTTGTTCGAAAACATACTAATCAAACATGACGAATATTTTGATCTGACACCTCGCCCCCATTTAAAATAGTCCAGAGACGCCCCTGACCCAGCTATCAAAAGATATTTCCTTAAGATGAAGACAAAACAAATGTAATGGTCAGTGATTGATGAAGTAATTCTGAAACTAGACCAACCATTAAGAACTGTTATTTCCCTGATGTGCATTCAGAGATGTGACGTTAAAGGTACTATCTGGCATTGATGAAATCAATCTAAGTTATTAAGAACAACAAAGCATCGCTCCGATGTAGCAATCAAACACTGATTGCAAATATAAACGAAAAGAAAGATGATGTCCGCAAACATAAATCATTATCTAGTGTATTTATTTCACAAAATATTATTTTTACCGCACTAAAACTGCCAATGCTTTGTTTGCTCCGTCGTACAGTTTAGGGAAAACATGTGTCCGTAAGTATGTACATAATTATAGAAGTTCACGTGTATCAGAGTGATGAAAAATGAATCTTTTGTAATGAATTTGTAAGGGTGACACAACAGTTTATATTTCTCAAAAAGGTGCCGCGAACTATAAAAAGGTTGAAAAACGCTGGTCTGAGGGGTAGTTGTTCGGTTGGTTAATGTCCTATATAGGGAAAGTTGTCCCTTGGTATTAGTGCGATGGATATTATCATAAAGATAATGGTTGTCCAATAACAACAATAGCATGACTTACTTGTCTGATTGGTGACGCTTGGAGTAGTGGTAGTTTTCAAGTTGTCTGTCGGGTAAAAACACGAATTAGGCGATAAAAGAATAATATGATAGAAGAGACTATACTATCACTTGAAATTTCTATACTATCACTTGAAATTTACACTGCTTCTGTTGGGTTATGTTGGAAATAAATTCTCTCTCTCTCTCTCTCTCTCTCTCTCTATCTCTCTCTTGTTTTTCCCTTCTTCTCCTTTCCCTTCTTTTTTCTTTCTTTTCTATTTCTTCCATCGATCTATCTTTCCCATTTTTATTTTTAAGGCCGCCAAAGGGGGAGGGCGTGGTCGAATCGGCCCCCTGCACAGTTCCGCTACTGCATGTTACAGTATACTTGGGTTTTTTTTTATTTTAAACATCCACTCCTAATAGTCATAATCTCACGACTCAACTTTATTCGAAATAAATTCATCAATAAATTTGGGAATATAAATCAAAAGCGAAATATATCGCATGCGAAACATAACGACTTCAGACTAGGCCCTATACTGCTATAACAATTACCCCCGCAAAATAAATCTTAAACATAGACAAACTAACCCAGACACCTGCTCAGTAGATCTTAGATGGCTTTTCAATTTTGTTTTTCTTTGTGTAGTTTTAAGGTCGGTAATTACCTGAGGCAGCGTTTTTCAACCGGGGTGCCGCAAAAAATCTCTAGGGATGCCGCGAGCAAAAATTAAGCAAACATCTATAATTCGATTTAAAAAAAACGTAAATTTCGTGAACACGAAATATTAGAAACCGCCATGAATTTTCAATAGGAAATGATTTTCACAGACATTTTAATGTCTTCTTTCTCGCTCGCTTCGCTCACCCACGACATTGTGAAGTGCCTGAATACATAAGTAATTAGTCAACGAGGTGCCAGAATATCTCTTTGACACCGGGTTGCCAGAATATCTTTACATCCGGGCAGCAATGTGCCTTATATTTACATGTACCTTATATTCTTATATCAAAATTGCATTTTTACCACGCTCGTTCGCTTCACTCGCTCAGAACATTTAGAAACAGGATGATTCTGGACAGCGAGATACCCCCAAATTCGTATATTTGTTATATACGTGACTGAATATATTACTTTTGTATTCATGTATCGGGCATCAAGGTACCCGCAAACATAATATCATATCTTATCTAGTGTATTTCGTTTACATGATATCATTTTTACCTCACTAAAACTGTCATTGTTTTTGTTTGGCTCGCTCGCAGATTTTATAAACAAAATGTGCCCGTACATGTGATGGCCCTTGACGTGTACCAGAGTGATGAAAAAGAATCTTCTCATTCTTCTGTAATGAATTTGGAAGGGTGACGCGACACATTATTTCTCTAAAGTAAACCAAAAAACTACTAATTGATATCAAAAGCTCGCAATTTAATTTGCCGTTATCCAAGACAGATAACAGAGGATAATTCTTAAATAAGTACATTTAACAAGGTACTGGCAAATGTGAGTTTATTTTGTACTTCGTATCATATACAGCATAATTATATCTTTGTGGTTCACAACCTCATGAGAGGTTGACTACGTTAATGATTCAAATCTGCTTCATATAGCGAACGGATTTGCATTAAGATGTGAATACGACCACAGATATCATTACTAATACATATTGATATACTTACCTGTAGACATAGTACTAGTATTTGTTTGACAAAACACGCATGAAAGCATACAAGACACAATGACTCCAAAGAAAATGTCCCTCTGCTTGAGGTCCCATCGTGGTATCTTGGAGCACATAAAGCTATCTATAATCATGATCTTTATAATTATTATGCCACCACTGAATTTGCTACTGTCCTTAAAATGGGTGGTTTGCTAGCTATATGACGAAGGGTTGTTGAATATAACAGCGTCTTCAATAGCTATTCCCTCTTCTTGCGGCGATTCAAGTTGACGGCATTAGACAAGGCGTCGCCCCTATAACACACGTACATGCGTACTACAGCAAATGAAACTAAAACATAAATATGACCGAGATTCTCTTCGTTCAAATGCACGCTTCTGTTGAAAAACAAGCTAAAGGGCATCGAATGACAAAGGGGGATGGGGGTGTCACACCCCCATTTAATTATTTTTCAAGTCAAATCTCTTTTATTCTCTTGGGGTGGGGCGGGGAGGAGAGGGGGGTCTTGTTCGAAACCATACTGATCAAACATGACGATTTTTTTTTTATTCGACACCTCGCCCCCATTTAAAATAGTTCAGAGATGCCCCTGACCCAGCTATCAAAAGATACTTCCTTAAGATGAAGACAAAACAAATGTACTGACCAATGATTGATGAAGTGATTCCGAAACTAGACCAACCATTAAGAACTATTCTTTCCCGTATGTTCCCAGAGATGTCTCGTTAAAGGTAGTATCTGGCATTGATGAAATCAATCTTCCTTGTTACGAACAGCAAAACATCGCTACAATGTAGTAATTAGTAAATACATCAAAAACACACACTAGGTCAGTATTCCAATATACTTAAACGCTATGTAAAATATAATTATTTTTATATTCATTCAGAAATGCGAAAAAAAACATCTTAAGTACATTTCAAGGGCGCTTACATCCGTCTTGGGCCATTTTATAATTAATTCTTAAGATAGGGTCGGATTTGGAAGAGGGTTCACCAACTTAGGATGACAGGAATTGGCACTTTGTAATAATATTCTGCACTGTAGCATTTCATGCCGTTATTTATATACGAGCTCCAAAACTTAAACCTGCTACCTGTTTATATTTTTACAATAAACACTGCGAATTAAAGAGGAGGTTGAGTTCTGGTAAAAGTGAAAATAATAATGTGTGTGCTTTCTCATTTTCTTTACATTAGTCTTGAAGTATATTAAAGTGAATTCTTTTTTATTTGATTTATTTAGTTTTCCTCTGCACTCCTTATAAAAGTGAACAATTTGCGGTAACATAACAAACATACAAAAATAAGAAGTACCTTCCGATAATTAAACATCAATTAGCAAATACAGGTATACATTCCGATTATTATAAACAATATAAAGATAAATTGTCAAATTATTGTATTTCATCAAACTTTATACAATTATTTGCATAAGAAATGTCTCCTGAAAAGGACTGCTCCAAAACTACCTGTACATTTAAAACATGACGGTAAATAAATGGAAATAAAATGTTAGACCGAACTTGCATGCCACATTAGTGTGAAGTCTTTTATACCCATTTTTATATGTGCAGTGCATGTGGTTTTCAGCACATTTCTCATTTTTGTACATGATTCCACGATTTGAACTTCATCACACCATGGTATATGGAGAATTATTATCACATGTATTTTTCTTTTTGGGGGCTGTTAGGGGATAGACGACGAACGTTCTGAAATATACTAGGGACACCCCTCCCTTCAGTTATGGGTGACAATGCATTAAAAAGTCAAACGTTTAACAAAGACGAGTCTCACTATTGTCTTGACTGGATTAGATGCAAATATTCTGTGACATATAAACGATATTTTAGACACAAATGGTGATTTTTTCTCTCTGGAACACTTTCAAGAAAAGTATAATATTCAAATAAATTTTCTTTTTTATCGTGGATTATGCGATGCAATTAGACAAGGGTTTAACAATTGTACTATTTTTAACAAGGTGCCGCAACCTCTTTTCCCAGATACAATGGCATTTGTTATGAAACGTATTAAAGGATGTTCACATATCTATGCAATTTTATTAAAGAGAAGAAAAGGACAATGTAAAAGTTTTCTTAAATGGAAATGCATTTTCGACCTGAATGATAAGAGTTGGGAAACATATTGTTCTATTGGATTTAATTGTACCATTGATGTGGGCTTACGATGGTTTCAGTTTAAAGTCTTGCAACGCATATTATATACGAACGATCTACTGTTTAAAATGAATTTAGTCCCAAGAAAAGAATGTACATTTTGTAATGAACAGATTGAAACAGTTATACATCTGCTATGTGATTGTACGCATGTTAAAAATATTTGGGGTAGGTTAGAACACTGGATTAATACTGGAACCGGAAATAAATTAACATTTTCATTACAAGATAAATTATTTGGTTTAAAAGGTTCAAATAATTATGCATTGAATTGTATACTGATTGTGGTGCGACAGATGGTGTATACTTGCAAAATAAAGAAACAATTGCCCGACTTTGATAATATTAGAGTTTCAATTATAAATTACTTCAAAAACGAAAAGTATATTGCAAATTCGAATTGTAGAAATAATAAATTCACAAGAAAATGGTTTCAATTCAGGAATTTGTTTACTTAAAATGATATTTTTTCTGTATTTGTTTTTCTTTCCATGAGTGTTAGAAATGAATTATTGATTTGTTATTTTGTGTTAACTCAACAGTTCATCAATACTTGTATCTTGAAAAGCCAATTTTATTTTATTTATGTTATTATGTAAATTACCTTGAATATATATTTTTGTATGTGTTTCGAATGAAAATCAATAAAATCCCTGTGGTGGGAAAAATATGAAGAAAAAAAAAAATATATAAATCAACATTATAGATGAGTGGGCGTAGGAGAAGCGATTAAATAATAATGAAGGATGGCCAACCCTCTTGGCATTTTTTGCTCTTGCTTTCACATTCATTATGACAATGCTGCCTACCCTTCAGCTCTGACATATGACACTGCTCATTGGGATTTGTTTCTGAGAACCTTTTCATAACTTAGTCTGGTTGTGTTCAAAATAGATGATTTAATTGGTAATGAAAGTTACTTATTAAACAAAACCGAAAGTAAAATAAGCGATGGATTGTTCTGATAGATTATTTTAGGCTCTTGTTGTCATGGTATGGTTCAATTCTCTCTCTCTCTCTCTCTCTCTCTCTCTCTCTCTCTCTCTCTCTCTCTTCCTCTCTCTCTCTCCCTATCTCACTCTCTCTCTATCTCTCTCTATCTATCTCTCTCTTTCTTTCTCTCTCTCTCTCTCTCTCTTCTTCTCCCCCTCTTGCTCTGCTTCCCTCTCCTATTTGTCTGTCCTATCATATTTCTTCGTATGTCCATGTTCATGCTCTTATCGTGAATAAGGAGACAGACGAATCGTGCTCTATTTAGGATTGCAAGTTTAATTGCCTTTCTACAAAACATTACGAAGTCGGTTCCGTGTGTAGTATTTGCTATATTCCCTTCAATCTATTATTGCGATTTTATTTTACAATTGTATATTCTAATGATTAAAATAACTAATCAATTTACAAAATTAATATGTACAGCACTATAACAAATTTTAGACACAATGATGATTTACTGCTTTGAGTTACAAATGACTTTGTTTCCATAATACTTATGAATCTGGCAAGAAGATCTCACCTTAATCATGTTAATGCATTTTATGAACCACATTGGCAGGCTTCTGTTCTCTCTTTCCCTCTCTCTCTCTCTCTCTCTCTCTCTCTCTCTCCCACTCTAATTAATGAACTACATTCTTAAAGTACAAATGCATCATGTTACACGATGAAAATTAAATGCATTTATATAAACATAGAGTCGACGTGAAAACAGAATATGAATTTATATCATGACTGTGAGTATATTTTGACAACAAGCAGTATTAAAACAGAATAATCAAATTGAATATCCGGATAGCAATTGGATCTGCACCAGGCAGATGCATATATATGTTCATATTTACAGATTTTCCGCTGACTTTTCCTACAAAATATCAATGAACATTATTTTATTACATCTTGTCCAATCCCTCGGGTTCATAGAGTATTGAATAAAGCCATCATCCTATCTGTATATGCCACATCATCTTTGCCTCCCTCTTTCTGTCTGCCTCCCCTCCCCCTCCTCTCTCTGTCTCTCTCTCTCTCTCTCTCTCTCTCTCTCTCTCTCTCTCTCTCTCTATATATATATATATATTATATGTAAAAGTGCGAGAATTCTCAACTCTGACATGACAACGGGTGTTCCAGAATATGTAGGCGTGAAGAAAAAGGTCGTAATAAACTTGTTAAGTGCAGCTACGCCTCACGTTCCTAGACCTTTTTCTTCACGCCTATATTATAATTATGTATATATATCTCGTTCTCTATAACCCTCTCTAAATTCTTCCCCTTTTCAAACACGCGTTCTCTCTTGTTTTCTTAACTTCTTTTCGTTGTACACTATATAACACAGACGATTGACTCAGTCTGGCATTCTTTCGTCCATTTTCCCTTAAAACGATTATTGAATGTAAGGGTATCAACTTATTCACATTGATAGTCAATATTATTCTTGATCTTAGTTGAGTAAAACACCTTTCCCGATATGCCTGAATGTGAATCTTTCGTCGGTGACATGACATAATTTTCCCGACTTGTCGCGAAATACCCATGATCGGAATTGGAGTATCCGGCTGGCATGCACTTGTTAAAGTTCTCATTTTGTCCACCAAATGTGTTATTGGCGCCGTTATCAGCGTTGCTTGTATTGCTTCCTCTGTCTGAGCGGGGTGTGAGGATGGCATAGACCGGGCGAGCACCCGTGTTGGCTTGTACCGTGTGGTCAGACTTGGGTGGCGAGTCATTGAAGACCGGCATTGGGGCTGGTGGAGGTGGTGCTTCTTTGTTCATCTTTCTAGACCCATGTACACAAAGTAACGAGGCATTATTAAAAAAAGGAGATATGGACTAAAATCACGATGACATGTACATACAAAATGTGCTTTCTTACAGGGCTATTTAAAAACTGATGAGGATAAGGCATAAACTTGACCAATTTACGTTACAAATAGGCCTATTCAGCATGTTGAAAAGTATGATGTCGAATCTAGAACATGAAAATAATGAGCTAAATAACATGGGACGCCTTCAACCCAATCTTTCGGACATTATCTCAAGGGGTAAACGGTAAACGGCAAAACTAAAGAATGAAAATGCAAACGATAAGGAACAAAATGACTGCAGGGGTAATAACTTTTTCTTCTTGGTTTCTTAATTACTTGCTAAGTTGGAAATGAAAGGGAGAGTTGGAGATAACATTGAAAAGCTGACGACCATCTTTTTTTCAACTATAGCAATAGAAAATACAATATGACGACTTTGAAACTTTGGGTTGTTGGAAAATCAATGGCTACTTGTTTGCAAATCAGCCTCGACAGCCCAGTCCCCCCTCCCCCCACACACACACACACACACACACACACACACACACACACACACACTTGTCCCGCTACGCCCCTGATCTCAAGGACCATGGATTACCTTCTCATCCTCCATATTGTGAGTAGAATGAGTAGAATGAGAATGATGAGGAAGGCCACTACTAAGCCAATGATGATGTTTCTGACGCCACCTGCTGTAAGATACAAAAACAATTATACATGTACTGATTCCCTGCTATTCACAACATAAACATTATATTATCCTATGTGTAAAATACTAATTGACATTATTATTGCCCAAAATAATTCCTCACAACTGTCAATCATTTGATTATATGATGTTGTACTGCACACAACCATTTTCGATTCGACTGTCGGTAAACCATATTACAAAAACTTTTAAGTGTGCTTCATACCCGCATCATTTGAAAATACAAATTACCGAGCATAGTTGATGACAAAGTCATTTTTCTATTTACTAGCATTTTCCAAAAAAAGAAAAGCAAACAGACAGAGCCTCAAAATATGACTTAAACATATTATCTTGTCAATCATCGTAATAAAGTGCAGTGCAGACTACCGTTCTGCGATCGATAAATAGATGCACCTGTGCTTCAGGTCTCTTTAAATTCGTAAACTTGATAGAGATCTCTACTTACTTCCTTTTGAAGGGCCTGGCATTTTGATGGATGTTCCATTTCCTTGAGGAGAAGAAGAGTTTGATACCAGTAAGCAATTATTAAAATTGTATAAACAATTTCGTTGGGATAAGCTGCAATTTCTGAATCAGTTGCTATACTGTTTGTCATCTTAATTAACCTAGACAGACAGAGGACAAGTACCACCTCCCCCAAATCGAATGGCGTCGAGAGAGGTGGAAAGAGGGAGGGGAGGGGTGAGAGAGAGAGAGAGAGAGAGAGGATGGAGGGAGTAACTATTTTTTTCATTAAGGTCTAATTTTAGAGTCAATAATCTTTAACACTGATATTTATGTAATGTTATTATTTTATCAAAATTATCATTGCTTTTATGCATCAACAGTGATAAACGAGCTAAAATAATATTTGAGCATGAGATACATAATACAAAGGCCTATATATGGCCCAATACAAGAGCTGTTCATATTTGTTATAGGTTTTGATACTTAATTTTATGCTACTGGTTTGATGTAAATTGTTCATTTCATACCTATACAAACAGGTGCTATACCATCCCAAGCCAGGCTCTTGATTGGTCGTTGAGTCTGATCACGTGGTATGCACTGTATTGTAGTGTTACCTAACAGTTTATAACCTGTGTTGCAGCGAAATTTGACCTTTGCCCCGAATCGGAAGTAGTCATCTTGTCGTTTGCCATTGGCGGGATCTCCAGGGTGTCTACAAAACCCGGTATTAGCTGAAGAAAAATCAATAAGAAAAGTGGGTCGTCAATTGTTCTTTGAAAGTTATCAACATATTTATATCTGATCAGAAGCGGATCTAGAGGGGGGGTTGGGGGGGTTGCAACCCCCCCCCCCAAAAAAAAATCCGGGGACCATTTTTTTAAATCTTATCGCAAGAAAACGCCATTTTCACACACAGATTTTCAAAAATTTTCCCTACTGTGGGAGGGGGGACACCCCCCTCCCACACCCTCCCCCCTCGCTCGCTCCGCTCGCTTGGACTCGGTCGCTACGCTCCCTCGCATACCACCCCCAACCCCCCCCCTTTATAAAAAGCTGGATCCGCCCCTGCTGATATACGTATCTTGTAATATCTTAATATCTTGAAGTCGTAGAATCTGTCTATACGTTGAGTATGAATGGATAGAAGTATTCTTGCAAAAAGGCAGTAAAGGGGCTGTTATGAATCCAACAACAACAAAACAGTAAATACAATTCCATATCAAACACCACATTGTATACAAGTTGAGAAGAAAGAAAATCATGTATAAAACTTCAACTTTAAGGAATCGCGGAATTTCGCCTATGTTTTTTTAAACACACACACACGCGCATACACACAATACATTTTTGATGATGTCACTCACTCTTATAGACCATTAGTCTTCCCTCGGTGTATCCTCCGCAGACCTGTCGTGAGTCGCCAGGACATGGCATACGACATCTGTAGTCGTGATAATAGTCGCTGTCTATGGGTATACCTAATCCACACGTACAGTCAGTAGCTCGTACAGCAGCCAGTTCATACTTGCCCTTATTACAATGTTGAATGCAGAGGTCGCCAGTCATTCGGTTATCAGAGAGATGGTTGTCTCGTAAGAGTAAGGAAGAAGACGAACGGCCGAAGCAACCCTGATAACCAGGCTCTGTGAAAGAATGATACAGAATGTTGAGTAAACGTAAGCAGATCATTGATAGCATTCTGACCAAAGTTTCCGCCCTTGTTGTACATACAAAACTCCCATACGTGCCCCTGTCTCGCTCCCCTTATTCATTTACCATTTTCGACAACAGCACGATATTCCAGACAAGGTACAAATTGGTCACCATACCAGTTTGTTTAAGTTAATTTATGACAAATAGGTATAACTACTTGGGTAATTGTTGAAAGATCTTTCAATAAATCATTTCTTTTCGGAGGTTTCATTAGCACGAAAAAAAAAAATCATTTTCATTTCACTTTGATAAACAAATCTTAGTAAAGACAAAACTTTTACGCAGGCTCTATTTCATTTACATTCATTTACTTATCAAATTAATTATTTCATTCTTCTATTGTTCCTTTTTGTATTATTACTTTTTATTTCATTTTAATTCGCGTATACACTTTCAAATCTTCTTTCTTTTTTTTTTTTCTTTTTTTTTTTTCTTTTTTTGGGGGGCTCGTCAGATAGTTTGGACACATAAAACTTAATAGCTTTTAAAAACCAGCTCCCTTCAAAAACCTCTGGCCCCTGAACTTTCCTTTTCTGATCCTATTGTCTGTCATGATCTTTCATCAAATATAACAGTGATTTTCGTCATCTACAATATAAGACATGGGAGCGTTCCCTGTTCTAATCAAAGCCGGATCTCTTTGTCTTAAGATATATATTGTGTATGGGGGCATCCGACTCCTTTTGTGTCTCTAGCTGTGTATCATCAGAATATGCAAGTGATTATCCTACTTCCATATGACAACAGTCCTTCACGTCAAGAAAATGCCACACAAAGATAACATCGTCTGCTTTTAAGACACTGGTTGCCAACTTTATTAGAATTGCTACATCTTGATGTAGGGGCATAGCATGAGTCCAGCCGTTGAGAGGGGCTGTATCCCTCCCTGTCATGCTATAGGTGGCTTGAATGCGCGCACAAAGCAATCGAGGGAAGGAAAGGTGAGGGAGAAAGTCGTATACTTTACATTGTATATCCTCCCCCTTGCTCTCCCTCTCTCCCTCTTAACTTCTTTTTTCTGAATTCGACAAGGAACCCCTACCCCATGCCCCTTCCTAATAGCTACGTGACCATCTTGTTGGATGGTTGGATGCTCCATTAATACTCACTTTGGCAAACGACTCCAGCCCCACCGCCAGATGGACAAAAGCCTCGGGTTTTGGTGTAGGGACAGTCTGTCAGTTTACCCTCATCTATGATCAGGATACAAACGTGAACCATAGATATTAGAGGAAATTATCACGATATTATCTGACCGTGACAGATGTAGGATAGTAAAGTGATCGTTGATCGCATGCCAAATAAATATGACATGATAAGTTTGGTCAAGGTGACGAATCTTCTAAACTCTGAAGCACACGATCAGTTGTGTTCTTATATCATCTATTTCATTATACTTCCTGTAGTTTTCCTCATGTATCAGCAGCATTTTTTCTTATTTTACAGCTATTGCGTTATTCTTTAAAAAAAAACGTTTTATTACTGAATGCATTTTTTTTTTTGGGGGGGGGGGGAGGCCGTGAATCAAAATAGACAATAGAAAAATAAATGAGAAATTAAAAAGAGATTTTAAAAGACACCATGCAAAGAATGAAGATATATAAGATTTGAAAACAAGGAAAATATGAAGATTGTGAATGACTGATTGGAAGAGACATTTTCACTGATAATATATATATCTGTATACCTGGAATTGTATCTTTAGCAACGGAATCGAAACCTTAAAGTATGAATCAGTTTGAATAGAAATACATGGAAAGCGTATAACCAACAATTCTCTTAAGTAATTGGTTGAACACAAGTTAAAATCGGGCTTCATATTGAAAATGACTCTGGGACAGGTCGTGGACTTCTGGCATAATAATGAACATGTCTCGCTTTAAAATAATACTCTGATAGATGCTAAACACAAAATTTTGGTCTATATCATTGATGGTATTACAATGATATCTTAAAGGAGCTGCATTAATATTTACCTCCATTACACAGAAATGTTGAGGCAATTAAAGGGAGATTCCCCGATCCAAAAACTTCTCCCATAGTTCTTAGCGCTGCTCCAGGATAACCAAGTTGATTACAGGCGACTGTAGCGTCCATTATAGACCAGCCTTCATCGCAGATCGACCCGATGCTTACCGAACCCAACACGAGCTCTACTCGACCTTCATTCGGAGAGATTCCGCCTGTTAATCTTATATCTGTAACGTGAGAGGTGATTAAGGACAGAGAGAAAGGGAGTGAGAGAGAGAGAGAGAGAGAGAGAGAGAGAGAGAGAGAGGAGGGGGGGGGATGGGGACCATAATTAATGTTTAAAACATGTCAAATGTCAAGTGTACAAATAAAATGTATTTCAAATTCTGTATGTAAATGGCACAGAAAAGAGAGTACTGTACGTAATCCCAAACGTATTACGATTTGCTTATTATTCATAACGCTGAATTTAATTATCAATCTCATAACGATTTTAAATATTCCACTAGAAATGCAACATACTTCTCCCAAAGAAAATCTGTACATTTTAATCATCGCCCTATCCCACCCCCTCTTTCAATCTCAGTCTCTCTCTCTCTCTCTTTCTCTCTCTCTCTCTCTTTCTCTCTCTCTCTCTCTCTCTCTCTCTCTCTTTCTTTCTTCTTCTTTTTCTCTCTGTCTCTCCCTCTCTCGTTCTCTCTCTACCCTCTCCTCCTAAGTAATAGTGTGTCTCTTTGCTACATTTTTTCTAGGTGCCTCTTTTTCTCCTCGATATTTATCACATGTGTTTCTTTCTCATTCCAATACCTCTATATCTATCCTTCTGATAGCGTCATCATGGCCACCATTATGCTCAAAGCTGTCACCTAATTTCCTGTAGTCATTCATCACTAGTTATCTCCCTCCTCATTCCTGTCATCCAACACTCTCTCCGTCTACCTGTCTTCTCTTATCGCTCTACTCATAGGTGAACTCGGGTGTATCAGTCCCTCTTATCTCTTACCTTCACCCCCCCCCCCCCCCCCCCCATCCCCATCCCCTCTCTCTCCATCCCTTCCCATACTTCGTTTTCACCTATAGCTCAGTCGGTATAGCAGTGGTTCGAAACCAAGTCGATGCAGGCATTAATCCTCATGACCAGGTCCGTCGGAGAGGACCTTAAGCCGTCGCTCTTCTGGTTGCTTACTAACAAGCATTTATTGCTTTCTTAGTTGTCAGGTAAAAAAACCACCACTATCACTATCACTATAATACTATCTCTCTCTCTCTCTCTCTCTCTCTCTCTCTTGCTGTATTATGTGCACATCTTTCATTCTTTGTATGTCTCTGTTTTTTATAATTCTCTGTATCTATCTACCTATAATATATCTACCCCCTCCTCTCTCTCTCTCTCTCTCTTTCTTATTCATCCTATTGATCTTTCTCTCTCTCTCTCATTCTCTCTCGCTCTGTTAAGTGCACATCTTTCATTCTTTGTATATCTTTTTTGTAATGCTCCGTTTCTCCTTCTTCTTCTTCTTCTTCTTCTTCTCCCCTTCCCCCCTCTCTCTCTCTCTCTTTCTCTATTTATCTCTCTCTCTCCCCAATTAACATCCATACCCCTACTCATACCATCAAAGCAGTCGGAACTCACCTAGACATGTTGACCAGAAGTCTGGACAGCAGTTTCCATTAGTAATACACTTACTATCGCACTGACATGTTGCATAATTGACAACAAGATCACACCTCCCTCTGCATGTCTGAGCTGTGTGGAAGACAAAATAATACATTATATTATATTGATATTAAAATCTTATTATAATCTAGTCATAAACTTGGCAAAACACCCATCTGTAAATTTATGTTTTTTAACCTTGTAATAGACTGACCGCATAATGGCCGACGGTCGTTACGTTTATTTCCATCATACATCTATAATTAGACAATTGGGGGGGGGGTGTGCTCATTCAATCATCTCCCGTCATCAAACCTCGATCAGGTTCGTTTTAACTAATTCTAAATCTAAATATCTAATCCACTACAATTATTATAGCATTTTTAAACTAGCCAAATAGCGAATCACAAGGATTTGACATACAGCTAACCCAGTGGCGACACAAGGATTTTAAATTGAGGGGGGGGGGGGGGGGGGTAATAGGATGTTGTGGTCAAGTAGAAATATGAGGATGTGACAAAATTATTAAGCATTTCAAGCAGTTCTAATTTGACCACTCAATGTCTGAATTATTTGTTTTTATATCTGTTTATCGGTAAACAATAGTTGTAATACATTATAAACCGATGAGGAGAGTTTAGTATACTATTCTCATGACTGATCGAGGTAACTTTCTACTTCTTATAACTTCGCTAGTGAGAAAGCATCTTTTGTCTCTCTCCATGTTGTAGACTATATACAGACAAGATTCATGATTAAAGTCGGAAGGGCAGGGCTGTCTTATGATACGGTCCTCATCGGGTTTACTTCCTCTTCCGTCCCCTTTCTAAAGGGCAACGAGTCCTGGAGGCTAAGTACGGCCCGGGATGATGATCAACATCTTAAAGGGAGATCTTGAGGTTCTGGTCAGGAGAAACGAGGGAAGTGGTCTACAAGTCAAATTCTGAACTAAGCATCTTTCAGTAAATTTATTGTTTAGGCACAATAATGTCAGATATATAGGAAACAACATTACGCAATTACGATTATGTATTCAAAATAATAAGAAAACCGGATACTGTGTATTCCTATACTGAAAACCATCACCACAGAAAGGCAAACTGGGTTCATCGACATCATGATCAGCCCCGGATCAGCCCGATTACTTCCTCTCTCGATTCTTATTATTCAGCTGTTATTTCATTTTTGGACCAAATTACTTCTGGGAAGATTAGCAAACTGTCTGATATACAGTATATTAAAATGTCTTCAAACAATAATTTCAACCTTACCATAACTCAGTACCTTTAGAAGGATGCTATTTACTATAGGGATAAAGTGGGGTCGCTTTCGAAATCACTCCGCGTGTCATCTACTTTAACTCATTTTCTGTTTGAGGTTTTCATTTTCTTTCTTTTTGTTATAGACACGTTTAGTATTTCTCGTCTTCTTTTCATCTCGCGCATCTCGTTTCATTCTGCACATTTCAACGTATTCTATCATCTACTTTTCTTTCTTTTTTAGTTCATTCTATCATCGCTTTACAATTTCCCCTTTGATGAGTGGAATATACTTTGATGAATGCAATATATTTGTGCATATTCCACTCATCTTTCTTCTGCATTATACATATTTTAAACCCCTTTTCTCATTTGACATTTTGTTCACATCACCTTGTACATCTTCTTCACCAATGATGAGATACATTGAGTCAATCGCTCATGATGACAAGTCTATACAGGTGTAACGTAGCTAGGAGATATCTCTACACTCAGTAATCATTTAGAAATGAAATATGACATAGTTCATACGAGTATTGTAACCTCATAATCCTAATGTTTTACAGCCTACTTCCAATTTACCCCAACGTTCTATTTGTCTTTGTCATGATCTTTTTAAGTGAAATGAGGAACATCGTCATTCAAAGCGGACAAGGGACACTAATACATGATTTGTAATTCAATATTCCGTATGTCTAGCGAAAGAGACTAATCCTGACAGTAATATTATAAGAATATCCTCTGTGACCATGTATTGGTCATCGTCTACAGACTGATCCATATAAAGTATTGACCTTCTAACAAGGATGTTTGGTCAGTTCCCGCAGATTTCAAACTGAAATATGGTACTCTGCCAAGTAGCTAGAAGAGCTGTCAGTTCACGACTTTTGTTGTACCTTGATTATTCATATTTATGGCCTGCAAATAATTTAGCATCTATATTATGTTCTCAGATAAAACTTGCTAACCACACTTTCAACTACTCTTTTCTTTCATGCAATAACAGGGCTAAGCTTATGTTTTGAGTTATGAGAGCATCCCCTCACTCAGTTTTTTTTTCTTTGTGTGTATGTACTGTAGAATGATTATGATGTTATTTAGTTCAATACCCTAGTGATAAAATAGGGATCGTTGATCTTGATTACAATAATCATTCGATATTATTTTTACTCATACTTTTAGTTTATTGTGTCAAGGCCTCATTAGATCAGCAATTGTGACATATCCTGGTCCATGGTTATACGGAATTAGATCTGATACACGATGATTGATTTGCACCATTAAAGGGCAATGCTACCTTTATCTCAAGTTCAATTTTGTGAAAGCTGGAGACAAAAAATGTGAGAAACAGGCAGAAGACATTTTGAAAGAAAATGCTTAAAAGTGAAAAGAAATTATGAATTCATAAAGTTGAGATCACTAAAACTATATGCGAATCTCGAGTTGGTAAAGTTGTCATACCTCTGAGGCTTAATTCTG